>MU597129.1:1196827-1218913 GCA_024362625.1 Silurus asotus
GAGAGAGAGAGAGAGAGAGAGAGAGAGAGAGAAGGATATGGATTATTAAGTGTACCTATTGGTGTGTGAAAGTTAATGTCACTGTGCAGTTTGGATTTCGGCAAGACTCGCTATGGCAGCATAACTAGAAGGGAGAACCAGAAGGTAACACAGACATGAGGGATCTCTGGGATAAGAGACGACCCACCACACCACCGTCAACAAACCCGAGTGAACGTGTGAATGTGAGGGGACGACAGCATACAAGTATACCAGTTCACCAAACACTCTATATCCATGCTCCCTCCAGATCTGTGCCTTTACCTAAGAAAAAATCTACTGATAAAAGACTTGACTAAATAAATACGTTTTCAACCTCGACTTGAACACTGAGACTGTGTCTGAGTCCCGAACACTGATTGGAAGGCTGTTCCATAAATGTGGGGCTTTATAAGAAAAAGATCTGACTCAGATTAGATAACGCGTTCTCATTTCTGATACTGAGACCCAACAGATACTCATCTGATATCAGGTCTTTCAAACACTTAATAAGAAATATGCAAAAGAAATGCTGAGCTGTTGTAAAGAACTGAAAGCTTAAATTCAATTAAAATATCCTACAAAAATCCCACAGACTAAAAATTACAGGATTAAAAATAAACTATAATGTAATAAACTTGAGCGTATGTTTAAGTCAAATAATATCTGTAATAATTAATAATAACTATAATCTCTCATTATCTGGACACATGTTCAGGTCCAATTCCAATTTTTTTTATTATATTATATTATATATTTAAAATAGGCATGTAATGATACACAAAATTCAAGCCAATCTTACCACCAACATCAATTCAATACACACACACACACACACACACACAAACACACACACACACACACACACACACACATAAACCACTCAAACATAACCTCAGGAGCACACACAGTGGTAGTAACCTCAGCAGATCAGTCAGAGGCTCTTTATCTTCTATACTGGATTTTCAAACTTCAGAGTTTAATATGGATGTAACGATACACAAATTGTACACTTCAGTATGTATGTGTCACCTCTTCATCGGTCCGATAGCGATCCCAAGCGGAATCTCAGGATGAAACCCTCTGTAAGTAGTAAAGGCAGCAGGCTGTATTTTTTTCATCTCCGCAGCTGTAAGAAGCCGCCGACTTACGAGCGCTAATTAAATGGAGGTTTAATCCGATCCTGCGTGTCGAATCCATGCTGAAAAAAGAGCTTTATCTCTCCGCCTCACTGCCTCCATTTAGTCACATAAAAAACCCAGGAGACTGCAGTTCTGGATTTAGTAATGAAACTAAGAATAATCAAGCTGCACTGCTGGGCCCCTGAGCAAGGCCCTTAACCCTCAACCATTATACGGTCTGTGAATCAGACACTAAATTCAGCTTTTTATTCAAAATCAATACACAATTCAATCCAATATTCAGAGGATTTTTTTATATGAACAAAAGTTTGGGGAAACCTGATCATTATGTGCCTCTTATTGAACATCTAATTCCACATTGAGTCTCTATTTGCACAGGTTTGGATCTCCTAGATCAAGTCAAGGGATAATTATGCTGCAAAGACATCGTAAACAATTGTGTACCTCCAACTTTGTGCTAACATTTTAAGGAGGAACCTCATCAGGCTGGAGAAGTCAGGTGTCCTATTCATTTGTGTTATGTGTCACCTCTCTGAGATCTCAGTCATTAGGCGGATTAAAGCACAAGCAGCTTATGTCCCTCAGCACTTGGACATGTCCTACAGTCCAGCATGTTCCTCACACTTCACCCACCTGCACCGTAAGCATGTTCCTCACTACGCTAGCCGTACTGTTTAATGGTTTTTATTGGGCCGATGGGTTCTGCGTGACGGGATGCTCATGCACTGAAGACAACACTGGGAGGTGAGTGATGTTAAACATCTCAAGGTTTTATAAAGGCAGGAGATGTGTGGTGATGGAAATTTTGAAAATTGATACTGTACAAGTCCCTGTGAATGAGCTGTTGCTATGGAAACGGTGATGGATCAGAATGTGGCGCTGATATAAACACAGGCCACTTTTAAAGCTGCTGTTATAGAGAATTAATCAACACCTCCTCATTAGAAAGTAGAAATGGGACCGAGCAAAGCATCATTTAGACGAGTCTAATTTGCGTAGATCTTATAAAAGCTTATATTGCGTAAGTTCTCATCAGTTTCTTCTCAGTAATCTGAAGGTAAATTTGGGTAGTGAGAAATGCTGACTGTATTTTTGCAGCAAAGTATCAGCATGTTTCCTAAATGTTCCTCCACCATGATTCTACAGATCAGTGGGTTTTTATTTCAGACTCCACCTGATCAATTTTGCTGACAGAATTTCTCTTTTGTTTTAGATCTTTATTATGTATGCAAAGTGCTTTGGAATCAATCCCTGAGAACCTTCCTGGAGATTTGATCAAAATCAGAATTGAAAAGTCCCACCTCACAGAAATACCCCAAAGAGCTTTTTCTGCAGTCGGTGCCTTGGAGTCGCTGTGGCTGAACTTTAACACCATCACTCTGATCAACCTTAAGAGCCTTGAAGGCCTGTGGAACCTAACTGAGCTCCGTCTGGAGGGGAACAATCTGAGAACCGTGCCGTGGACGGCCTTTCAGGAAACGCCCAAACTCAAAATCTTGGATCTAAAGCACAACCGTCTGGACGTGCTCCCGGAGTTCGCCTTACGCCATCTTCCCATGCTGACCTATTTAGATTTATCCTTCAATCAGCTTACAGTGATCTCCGCGGATGTTTTTCTCAACTGGCCTCGCTATCAGGTACAAAATCCCAGCAGGAGGGAGGAAAGCGATGCTAACGCAGTATTAGCGCTGCATGGAAACCGCTGGCTGTGCGACTGCCGACTCAAAGGCTTCGTGGACTTTGTTAAATCCGTCAGTCCACCCATCATACTGATGAACTCGTACCTGTCCTGTTCAGGTCCAAAATCAAAAGACGGGAAGTTTTTTCATGAGGTTGAACTGAGGAATTGCTTGAAGCCAGAAAGTTCTACACCTGATGCTAACGTCACGGCCTCGCTTGGCTCCAACGCGACGCTGAGGTGCCTCGTGAAAGCGAGGCCTGATGCTGTGGTTCGATGGAGCTACAGTCTAAAAGCCATCAGAGGATTCACAGGTAAAGGTCCTGCTCCTGCTGAGGAACACAAGAGGAATCGTACTAATACACACTCTGATGCAAAACACAGCGAAAGCTGCAAACAATTAGACAATAAGACCGTCACTGGTCGTCATTTCACACTGGTTTTGAGTGATGTGGACTGGTCTTGGATTTTCCAGTTTGGTTGCGTCCATACCTACTGAAATTTTCAGATTGTTGTTCTTAACAACAAGACAGACTGGAACCTGTGGTGGCCTTCATCTTTAGGTTCATCGTCCATGTTGAGCATTTTGAGATGCTTTTCTGCTCACCACAGTGTTTTCACATCATTTGGTGATTGTTGACTTCTTGCTGAACCAACCTGCTAATTATTTTACCCCAATTTGTATAAACATAAAGAGATGTTTGATTGTGAAATTTGCAGGAAATTAGCAGTTTCTGAAAAAAACTTACCCTGACCAAGGTCACTGAGATTTTTCCCTATTTTGATGTTGACACCTTGACTTACATGTCCTGTCTGTAATCAGATGACTTGCTCCACACCACATCAGTTTTAAACTCACCTTGATGTGTGGTGACCTTCAAAACCTGCAACTGAATGCTACAGAACCTAAAACCCATGATCCAAATTCTTCATGTGTAACATTTGGATCGTGGGTTTAGTTTATTACATCAAAGCACCAACCAGAGTCAAGTCAAGACAAGGTCTCTACCCCGAGGTTACGGCTACACCAATACGGATAAATACAAATAAAAACCCAGTTTTTGTTTAAAAATCGTTCTGCATCCACACTTTCGATTGTTTTTCAAAAGTTGCTCATCCACGCTGAAACATTTTAAAATGCTCACATCCCCGTACCGCACATGAGCAAAACCTAAGATGCTTTGGCCTGCGGCATTTCTGCTGCCAAAGAGTGCCCTCTGGAGGAGTGGTGGTGAATTATCCCTGATGAATGTTACACCATTGAAACCTCCACAAGTCACAGACCAGAAGGCTACAATATTCTAAGGCTGTTCTTTATTTGTTTTATCCCTTAAAAATAAAATGTCCATTTGAGTGAAGTAAGTTCATAAATGCTAATCAGATTACTGGGTGCAGATGAAACACCAGCAGTTAAAAGGGTCTATATTAAAAATGGCGAACATGCAGATTAAATCTGTGTGCAAAAGTATTGTTTACTGTATATCTGGAAGAAGCTTCAGTAATCTTTAATATCTAACAATGATGTCCTATTAACATATTACAATGTCTTCACAATTTCTTCTGTATGTTTCTCTCTACAGTGTCTCAGTCTCAGGTGAACGACGATACGATCGTCTCGGCTTTAATGATCCCGTCAGTCCGCTCTTCTGATCACGGCCTCTACAAATGCAGTAGCAGCAACTTCATTGGAAATTCCTCGGTTAGCATCCAGCTAAATGCCCTGCACTCCAACACCTCATTGGCGATGCCCCCTGGCTTTCCTCTGCACTCTGTCAACGAAAACATTTACATTGATATCCGAATCTCCAAGCAGACGGTGTATGGAATAACCATCGAGTGGTACGCGGCGACGGAGAACCCTGCTGAAACATGGTTCACTGTCCATTTCGGTCGCTACGATTCTCCAAAAAAAGAGGCTCTGTACATCGGCCCGGGTATCAACAAGTACTCGGTGAACAATCTCGAACCTGCTACAAAGTACGAGGTGTGCGTCTCCCTGAAGAACCAGCCTCCTCGTCCGGAGCAGTGTATCGTATTTGTGACTGGGAGCAGCACGAATGAAGTGGAGCAGCGTGAACGACTAATTCACATCATTGTGATCGTTTGCGCCATGGTGCTTGCGGTTCCTGCTGGGATGTTCGCCTGCACCACCAACACCAGAAGCAGTTGCTTGGATCGCTGCACTCAGGTCTGCAGCAGAACTCGAGGAAAAAGAGACGCGAAAGACTCTCGTGAGAACGACAGGCAGGGGACGTTCGATAGTCTTCAGGCAGCCAGTGACGAAGGACTCTACAGAGATTCGGGTAAAGAGCGGAAGTGGAGATGGCGCTCGGAGGATAAAGGGCAGAGGGGCAACAGTGCACAGCTCTACTAACCAACACAATGGAGATATCTGTGGAAACTTCCCCAATGGGCGTGGCCTAATATTTTTATGAGTATTAGCAGTCTGCATTGTGCATCCCATCCAATTAGCTTTGGTTTGGCAGCTTGCTGAACCTCTGTAATGGTGGGGTTTGCAAAATTCTTCCATTTTACATGGAATTTATAAAACCTAAAATGAAAATAATAAACCTTTTAGAATATAAAAGGCCACGCCCACAAATGACAAAAGTAGCAAACTGAAAGAGACGAATTTGATAGAAAGATGTCCTGTGATTGGTTGATGTATTTGGCGGTAAATGTTCCAGTGACTTTTTTCTTCTCAGAAATGTTGGATTTTATATGTTGAAATAAAAAGTGTTGTGTGGAATAAAGGTGATGAATCGCAGAGTGATGAGCAGTGACTCGTTGACTCGTGTCACGTCCATATTTATTTCCAAACAAGTAAAAGACAATCAGAGACTTTGTGTTAAAACAGAATGACATTACACGCTTCATTACAGCAAACTGCTCATCATACACAGATCAGTACTTTAATAATCTGCAGGGAAACGTGTCCGAATGTATGCCGTTCGACCAATCGGATGCTTTTTCATGAATTATTTAGAAATAGAAGCAAAATAGCGATTGAGGCTCTCAGCTCATCAATGTTATATATACATATGAACTTAATCTTGTGTGATTCTCATTCTTCTTCTCCTTCCTCTTATTATTATTATTAGTAGTAGTAGTATTATTATGAGTAAAGAATCAGCTCCGAATCAAATATTAGAATAAAAGCCTCAGGCAAGTGAGGGGTCAATATACATTTCTACACAGATGGAAAAAAAAAATCTCTGGTGTCTGCCATCGTCTATAAACACATCAACATTCCCCAAAACAGATTTTAATTCTAATTGATTTTCATTTCTAAATATATTTCAGCAACACATCAGTGACACTGTACAGCATATTTACAATTCTGCCTTCAAACCGGGGGAGGGGCTTGGAGGGAGGGGGTGGAGTCATACTACTGAATAGCGCTACATTTAGTGGGTGTGGTTAAAGGCAAAAAGTTTTACTCAAAAATGTACTTTTTAGCGACATTAGCTTCCTAGCTCAACTCTAACGTTGAAAAAAAAAGTTAAAGAGGATCGTTCATTTTATACGTAAACGCTAAACACTACAACAAAACAAATCCAAACGATTTGCTAGGACCAACTGCTTCAGGTTCTACGTTTCTTTAGTTCCCACTGCAGGATTAAGCTTTAAGCTGTTACTATTGTTTGTTGCACACATACAAGATCATTGCCTGGTTCCATTTTATTCTGTAGAAGGATACATTATGCGCGGAGATCGTTGCTGCCTCCGGTGAGTGTTCGCAATGTCAGCTTGACTCACTAAAATAAATAAACAAGCAGGAAGCTGAGCTTATTGCTGCATTGTTCCAATAACATTTAAACAGCTAGCTTTGCTACGCGGTTAATATCACATTTCATCAAAAGAAAATGCTGGACAGGCCACGCCCACTGGAGACAAAAGACAAACATAATTGCTAGTTTGTTTGGGACAAGAGGAACATTTGATTTGTTTACGATTAAATACTGAAGCAAGCTTAAATAAAGTGCAACGGTAACGTGGGTAAGATTTACGCTCTCGTCTTTTCTCTTGTGTTTTCTATTTCTTACAGATTTGATTGATGTAGAGCTTCACTCGTGTGTCAGTCAGTGTGGATAAACTACGATAAAATTATTATTTTGCTAAAAATTCTGAACATTACGCCCCAGCGTCGTTCAGGCACACTTCACTTTTAGCTATCTGATTATTATTCGTAGTATTGCTAGTAGCATTAGCGTATAAATATTTATTTGTGCATCATCTATAAAGAGTCGCGGCATGTCGTAACCCTGACCAGCTGCTGCAGTCCAGCATTTCATAATTATAATCTCATACTTCCATTTTTGAAAGACCGCAGTGATCTGTGCTAATCTGATGTCTTCAGGATCTCTGCTAGCATGTTAGTGGTTTCAGCAGTAGTAGCCTTGATTGGCCTCGATGATCTTTTGCTCCAGCCTCTTTTTTAGCTCGGAGACCAGGGCCGAGCTGACATTTCCCTCTCTCCTCTTACTTGGCTGATCTTCTGAATCTCTGCTACAGATTGATCTGTCGCTGGAGCTGCTGGAGTTCAAGGACCCTGAGACGGTAGGTACGGCGCCCTGACGCTGACACGTCCTGGGGTAGTCATTTGGCGGAGGTGGAGGGAGAATTGGTGCATGCGGTGGTGGAGGTCTGGACCACGATCTGTCGTTCTTCGCATTGTTTTCCACATCGTGATCAGCGAGGACCCTGTCAGGAACCTGTAAGTTTCCAACGGTGAAGTTCCACTGCTGGGGTTCTCCGCGGCGGCGCCGGATGACACGGCGAGACGGCCCGATCCTGTTAGACTTTGTGTTGCGCAAGTAAACCGCTGTGGAGATCACCACGGTAACCATCACCATCACACCAATGATGCCAGCTGCCACGCCCAAAGCCTTCACAGGGTTTTCTCTGCTCTGCATTAGAAATGCCACCACGGGGGCCGAGAGCTGATTCTGAGAAAGAGCACAAACATGACGCTGAAGTTCTGTCCTGATTGGTCAGAAGTTCTGAGAGTAAAACAGGTTCATATTAATGCGCTTAATTTGATATCTGTGTCTGACATAAGTACAAATGCAACTGTGACTTACAGCTTCAGTGATGTCGAGCTGGACCACGGCGGTGGTCATGAACGAAGGAGATCCTCGATCTCGTGCCTGGACCACCACTGACCACTTGCAGTCATATTGTTTGGTGATGTTCTGCACCATCTCCATGGACTTGATGAACGACTTAAGCCTGATCTCACCCGTGCTGGTGTTGATGTAAAAAACATTCTCCGGTTCAGCCTTTATGATGGAGTACTCGATGACGTTGTTGGGTTCTTCTGCATCTTCATCCACAGCCTGAACACAAGGAGGGATCAACATCACTTATTGCCTTCTTTACCATTTGAACTTTACAACCAGATCCATCACTAGGTTCTACAGGCTAACATTCAGTAATTCAGCACCTGCATAACATTTCTAATTGATATTCAGCAAAGTTCACACCTCTATTTTCACTGCGGTGCCGAGGACCATGGTCTTCTCCAGGAAATTTTCAATAAACTCTGGAGAATGATCGTTCTCATCTTGAACCGTGACAAAGACCTCAGCCAGGCTGTACTTCCCCTCGCTGTCTTCTGCCTTCACATAAAAGTTATACTTTGACTTCACCTCTGCATCCAGAGATGCCCAAGGCTGAGTGTAGATGATCCCTGAGGTTGGGTGGATGAGAAACCTGAGGAACAACATTACATGATTACCAATATTTACTCTTGAGGTTCATGCTCAAGTCTGGAGAATTATGGACTGATCGGGTTTTATAAATTTTACAACCTATAACGGTTCTTCAGTTCTTCATAATGTTCTTGAATTAGAACCTTATAACAGACTGTTTTATAATAAGTGAGGATTAAAAGTTAGGAGCCATTAATAATCCACGGAACCCCTTTAAGAACCCTTAAAGAACCTTTATTATCTCAAGGTATCCATAGCTCCACCAATAAGTCGATTGTTCGCTAGCAGCTAGTAAGCTAATATAGGCATTATTTTTTGCATGAATCTATTTAAGTGTTAAATCCTTTCATGAAAAGTCTCCAAATTCATTTCTAAACCATGTGGATACTCAGTCTCTCTCTGTGCTTTGGTGAGCCGAAGCTCAGCTGCTGAGAATTCACGAGTCTTCTGCAAGCTGTGATCTTTCACACGTCTCTCATCGCACCTCCAGCTCCAGGACGGGGATGAAGGCATACATTAGCGGCTTTTTACATTTTCCGCTCACTTTCTTCTTCTCATCAGCATCTCTCTCTTTCTTTCTCTCTTTCCTTCTCTCTCTTATACCTACACCTGTCACAGCACATCACATGCTAATTAGACTCGGATTCACACCACAAGGCTATTTTTACTCGTCCAATCGGATTAGAGGATCATCTCTCAGCTTCGCTCCTGTCTCTGAGTAAATCCGGGACTGTGTCCCGAATCGCTTCATACTCACTATATAGGGCATTGTGTAAAGGAGCCGGATTTATACTGCAATGTCCAAAAAGTACAGTTTGTATTTTCATAATCATCAAATCCCACAAATCACCGTGCAGCTATAACTGGGGCACAGGGTCGGGTAGGGGTAATAAAGACAATAAGGGGCCACACAAAAGTGGTTTAGGGGCAATAGATACATAAATGTATATCCTGTAGACAGGGGACATTTCTAGTCATCTAAAGGACCTTGTTCTATGAGACATTTATAATCACTTATAGATTTCAACAGGATGTGTAGATTGAATTAGAGGTAAGAATCCTCCAATTGAGTCTACAGCAGATAAAAGCAGGGTGCCATTATATTTGAACAGAACTCACAGATCAGCTCCAGAGCCGTAGATGGAGTATTTCACCTCTCCCCAAAGCCCAGAGTCTGGATCTGATGCCTGTGACATCAAAATATTCACAAGGAGAAAGAGCTTTAATTCTGTCCGGTAAACTGTGCCTAATACTGTCTAATCTCCACTGTCTGATGTCTACTGTCCAGACTGTACAGCTTAATGTTTACTGCCTAATCTATACTATCTGAAGTTTACTGTATCATCTTTATTACCTAATATCTATGGTGCAATCTCCACTGTTTAATTTTTACTGTCCAATCTATATTACCTGATATTTACTGTCTAATCTCTGCTTCTTAAAGTCTACTGTCTAATCTCAACTGTTTATTGTTTAATGTTTAATCTATACTGTTTAATATCTACCATCTAATCTCTGCTGCTTTATATGTACTCTCTAATCTCTACTTCTCAAAATCTACTGTCTAATCTCTACTGTTTAATCTCCAGTTTAATGTTTACTGTTCAATCTCTATTAACTAAAATTTACTGTCTAATCTCCTCTGCTTAATGTTTACTGTCCAATCTCTATTACCTTATATTTAATGTCTAATCTCGGCTGTTTAATATTTACTGCCTCATCTCTGCATCTTAATGTTTACCGTCCAATTTTTATTACCTAATATTTATTGTCTAATCTCTGCTGTCTAATACCTTCTGTCTGATCTCTCCTGTTTAATATCTACTGTCTGATGTTTTCTGCTTATTCTTTGCTGTCTAATGTTCACTGTACATTAAACTTATGTGCTTGTGTTTGCCCTCACAGTGATGGTGGTAACGTTGGAGCCCCCAGGCGAGTTCTCCGGGACCCTGACGATGTAAACCTCGGAGGAGAAACGAGGCGTGTTGTCGTTTATGTCCTGCAGGTGGATGATGATGTCTGCGGTGGAGCTGAAGCGCTCCGGGGTGTCGATCTCCACTGCTAACAACTGATTCATCCCAAACATATACACATTAAAAATCTAAATCAATATTTTCTCATGTTATCAAATTTGATAGAAATCCAAGAATATAACATATCTCACAAAAGTAAGTGCACCCCTCACATTTCACCAACCATTTTAGTATCTTCTCAAGGGACAATACTATAGAAATGAAACTTGAATATATTTTAGAGTGTCAGTGTGCAGTTTGTGTAGCAGTACAGATTTACTGTCCTCTAAAAATAACAACATACAGACATTACTGTCTAAACAACTGCCAACTAAAGTAAGTACAACCTCAGTGAACATTGTCCAAAAACTGTGTCCAAAGTGTCAATATTGTGTGAAGCACATCGTTATCCAGCACTGCTTTAATTCTCCTGGGTGTGGAATTCACCAGAACTGCACAGGTTGTTGCTGGGATCCTCTTCCACTTCTCCGTAATTACATCACTGAGCTGCTGGATTTTACACACATGGAGCATTTCCACCTTCTGCTTAAGCCTACAGGTGCTCAATAGTGTTTAGGTCTGGAGACATAATTGGCCACTCCATCACCATCACTGTCAGCTTCCTCAGCAAGGCAATTGTCATCTTGGTTGCATGTTTGGGGTCGTTATTATGTTGGGAAACTGCAGGTCAGCCCAGTTTCTGAGGGAAGAGCATCATGTTCTGCTTCAGAATGTCACAGTACATGTTGGAATCCTTGCTTCCTTTAATAAACCACATCTCCCCAGTACCAGCAGCTCTCATGCAGCCCCAGACCATGATGCTAGCACCACTATGCTTGGCTGTAGGTGAGACACAATTTTCTTGGTTCTCCTCACCAGGGTGTCTCCACACATGCTGGAGACCATCTGAGCCAAAAAAGTTAAGATTAAGTCCAATCAGAACAGGGTTTGTTTGTGAGCAGCTTCAGAAGAGGCTTCTTCTGGGATGATGGCCTGCAGACCGTGTGGTGAAACCTTTAAAGCAATGCTGCAGCACTTATGTGTCTGTTTTTGGAAGCAGCTTCTGCACCTGACGCACAGCACGAGGACTCGACTTCTCTGATGGATCCTTGTGAGGTCTGTTCCGAGTGGAACCCGTGTGGAAAAACTTCTGTAAGACCCTGAACACTGTACTGTAACTCAGAGTCAGGGTGATACTGATCTTCTTACAGCCTCTGCATCTTTGTGGAGATCAACAAATCCTTATTTTCAAATCCTCAGAGACTCTTTACTATTAGGTGCATGCAGAACGTCCAGTGGTCAGTTTGAGGGAATTGGACTTAAACACCAAATTGTAACTGCTCTAATACACGATACACACATTTATATGGTTCTAAAAAGCAGCAAGAACATGAACATGATGAATAGAACATGTGACTTCCATGCAAAAGTTTGTACCCCTCTGGAGCTAAACACAACTTGGAGTTTGTTTGTTAAATGTTTATGTAATGTGTATGGAAGGAGTCTCCAGTGTCAGTGGAAATCTGTGCATTTCCATCTTCAGGACAGGCAGGTTTACACTTTTTCAGGGTTTCTTTGTAAAAAAATTACGTCAAGCTGCAGTTTTTTTTCGTATTAAATGTGAGGGAACTGAGTGTTTATAGCTGCTATAATGCGGGAACTCATTTAGAAGATGCTCTTTAACATAAAAGGTAACAAACAAAAGTGACATCATTCTATCAGGAAAAGAAAAAATGTCTCATATTTGCCATATTTCTGGCCATGTTTACAGAAAAACAGAAGTGTGTGAACTCTACTTCCGATTTTCAGTGGTTTTGTACCTTGAATGTCAGAAACGAGTGTTTTTCGTAGTCGATGGCACTCGAGTTCTCTACAATAATGGTGACTTGGGCTTCGTTGAGGACAGTCTGAGGGACGACACGGAGAACTCTCCCGGGTCCCACCAGCCTGAGTCTGAACTTCGCATTCGCTCCCTGAGAGAAGAAACAAAACACACAAAAGTTCCTGAGAAATAACTGAGAAATTCTACAGGTCATCATCCTGAAGATGTTTTGGTTTGTGTTCACGCAGAGATTATTAACTGTAAACGTTCCTCCAGGTGACTATTGTACACTTTACAGCCGAAAGTTTGTAGACACCTGACCATAAGTTTGCTATCTGCTTCTTTTAGAAATTTCCACATTTAATTTCCATTTGCTGTTATAATGAGCTCCACTTTTCTGGAAAGATGTTCCACTAGATTTTGTGGAGGTCCATTCAGCCACAAGGGTGCTAGTAAAGTCAGGCACTGATGTAAATGTCTGGAGTAAAGCAGAGCTCTATAGCAGGAGATCTTTCACTCCAACCCATGTAAAGCAGATGGATTTTTTCACAAATTACACGCTGGAACAGTTTTTGGGTCTCTTAGTTGAAGTGAAGGGAAAGTTTTATGCTGCAGCATCCAAAGACGTACGATACAATTGTGTCCAAAAGTTTGAGAAGGAACCACATATATTTGTAAAGGTCAGGTGTTCCAACACTTTGACCGTACAGCGTATGTCAAAGCGGCAGTTTGTGACCTGGTCGGAATCGTTGACGGTGATCTTCAGCCCTCGGAGGATTTCTCCCTCAGGAGGATGTTCACACATGGTCAGCTCGAATCTGTCCTGTCTGCCCGCCTCGCCGTAGAACGTGGGCGGATGGTTGTTTAGATCCACCACGCGGATGGTCACCACAGTTACGGCCGAGTCCAGCAGCTGGCCCTCAGGTCCCATCTCCCACGCCTGGATCCAATCATAAAACATTCAACCTTTTACTTACTGCTTTAACAATAATCATTGATGATCCGCTGTGACACAGATCATCGTTCTCCCTGCATACCTTCACTTTCAGCTCATATAACTCGTTCTTCAGCTGGATAGGATACGACATCAGAATGATGGAACCGCTTGAGCTGTTGATGCTGAAGGAGCCATCGCTTCCTGGTGGAAACAGTCAAGGGAGAAAATGCGATTTCATTTTTTATATTATTATTCAGAATTTTTGGAAAAACATGCATACCTTGAAAAATAGTGAGGAAAAAAAAGAAAAAATATATAATTTATTTTATTTTAATATTGTACAAATATAACAGAAAAATGGCTTTAATAATTTTGACGAAATATTTTTTTTACTTTTTATGAAGCCATGTATGATTATAATTATAATATGGTCGTCATTTAATTGATTCTATTTATTTATTTTATTTTTAATTTTTTTAATTTTTTTAAAACAATAAAAAGAAATGTTTTTAACAAACACACAAATAAATAAACAAACAAACAAATAAATAAATAAAATTGTCTTTTTTTAATTTTGTATTTAAGATTTTTTTCTCAGTGTCTTTAAAAATAAATGGATCTGATCTAGGATTATATAATAATCAATAATAATATATTGTGATTACGCTGCTTACCGTTAATGATAGAGTAATGAATTGGGTTTGGGTTGCCCTGATCCCCGTCCTTGGCGGACACTGTGAATATTTCCGAGCCCTGAACACATGAAGGGTAAAATGAAATAAATGATTTTTTTTACCCTCTATTATTTTTATTGTATATTGTGAATACTGTACAGTAACCCGTGCACTAGTGGGCGCTGTGGAGATCCTCACACCTCTACTGTTCACTGTACACTGAGTAAAATCCTGTATTTAATTTACTGAGATTTTTTAGAGCCCCATGTTACAAATTTCAATCCAGTCTCATATTAGTATAGACTTGTGCTGGTTTTTCTGATCCAGCACGAGTTTAAACTACCAGAGTGAGATTGGATTGGACCAGAGTCTAAAGTCGCAAATTAAACGCATCTCTTTCATGCATTGAATTCGGTATTAATCCAGTTTCTGTTCACTGCATATAATCTCTCAGCCTCCACATGATCCACAGCAAAAAACATTAATTGCCTTTATTGTAATCTGTTTTCCACTAATTACAGTAACATTCCGAAAAATTGTCCAGGAGATAATATTCTTCATCATCATCATCATCACCATCATGATAATAATATTCTTCATCATTATAATCACCATCATCATCACAAGCAGCATCATCATGTCAATATTCTTTATCATAATAATCATCATCCTTCTCCTTATTATTACCATAATCTTCATCTTCATCATCACCCACACCACCACCATCATCATTGTCCATATCATTTCAATGATGTTGGTAATGATGATGATGGTGATAAAAGATTAGGATCATCTTCATAAATAACCTTCAACACTATCATCATCATCAACATCTTCATCATGATGGTGATGAAGACTCATTATAATAACATTAATAATTATAGAATCTTTATTATAGTTCATAATAATTTTAAGATAATCGTCTTTATCATCAGCATTATAAAATAAATCATCATAAATAAATGTCATCATTATCATCATCATCATCATCATCATAATAATGATGATTATAATAATATATAATAATATAATAATAATAATAGTTATAATAATAAAATAATAATAATAATAATAATAATAATAATAATAATAATAATAATAGTATACGTGCCGGCTCTGATACTTCGTAAACGTAGGCGAAATACGGTGTTTCCACAAAGGTAGGGGGCGTGTCCTGGGCATCGAGAACATTGATGGTTATGGTGGCTGATGATGTCATGACCTGGTGTTTTCCGTTATATTTCCCTCCCCCATCCTGAACACAGCAGATGAAAGTTTCCCAAATGAGACTTTTTAAAATATTTTATTCCTCTGACGCTGCAGCAAATCATCAGCTATAAGTATTAGTCATTTCCTCATGTTATAGCAGCTATAAACACTCAGACCCTCAGCAGCTTCGCCTTTCACTCTCACGCTCTCACACTGGGTATAAACAGAAATCAGGTGTACCTCTGACTGCTATAAAACACTGCACTGGAGACGCCTTCCACACATAAACATAAACATACATAAACATCTAACAGAAATCTGACTCAACTGTTGCTATAGAAACCATGATGCATTAATATAAACATGCACTGCAGTTGGAGATGCTGCAACAGAGAACTTATAAAAACCTTCTGACCAATAACAATCCACACTCCCTCAGAAATCACTGAGTAGTGCATTATGGTGTTTGGTATGAAGATCACCTTTGCTAACACGGTGATGAAGTGTGTGCTGGAGGTCTCGTAGTCCAGCTGCTCGCCTGCTTTGATACGCAGCACACCGCTGTGACCGTCCACCGTGAACTTGGTTTTAGGAGACGTCTAAAAAAAATGAATGATTATTAAACAATATACCACCATTATCACTATAATTACCATCATCATCATCATCACCTTTATCACCATCATCACTATTAATAGCACCATCATCATCATCATCATCACCATCATCATTATTATCACTATTGATACCCCCATCATCATCATCACCATCATCACTATTATCAGTATTAATACCACCATCATGATCATCATCATCACCATTATCACTATAAATACCATCATCATCACCACCATCACCATCATAACTATTAATACCATCATCATCACTATAAATACCATCATCATCAATACCACCACCACGGTCATCATCATCATCACTATTAATACCACCACCATCATCATCATCACTATTAATACCATACTATTGTTTTATTGCATCAATATTAATTATTATCATTATTCTATACTGTAAAAATATACTTTTATTATTATATTATAATTAATTAATAATCAATCAGCTATAATTAATCAATGAGGTAATTAATATCTGTGTAAACAAATTATATCGATTCAGAATCAGTATAAATATAATATCAATATAATATATATATATATAATATATAGTTTTAACACTGTGTAAAGTCATTACATGTTTATAAAGGGTTATAAAGCAGCAGTGACTCACTTACAAAGGATATAATGATGTGTGTATATGTGTGAGTATTACATGTGTTTGTGTGTGTGTGTGTGTGTGTGTGTGTGTGTGTGTGTGTGTGTGTGTGTGTGTGTGTGTGTGTGTGTGAGATCCAGTCTGCTCCCAAATGTGATTAAAATGATCCTGTAAAGCAGCAGCACTTCTTCTGACTACCTGCAATTTCATTACAGATGTCGTTGCCTTGTAGTTGATTATTTTCCTACAAATGTTTATTCGTAATTGTAATTATTATTATCATTATTATTAATGGCATCATACTTTTTAACCATTTATTATTGCATGCAGTGTAAAAAACAAGTTCTCATTTACTTTATAGCAGCTACAAACACCCACTCCCTCACGAGCCTTTCTTTATTCTCTCTCTCTACTGTTACTGAGAAACCGAATGAACTCCGTGTGAACTCCTGATGATGTCCAAAAACAGTACGAGTGTATTAATATAAACCTGCTGTTACAGAGAATTAATCAACAACCAATCAGAATCAAGAACCTAGTGATAAAAAGAGTAAAAAATAAAGGATTTGAACAGATTTTATGGAGTTTGATGTTCAGGGTTTTATACAGACAATAAATATCACTGTATTGCCAAAAGTTTTGGGACGCCTGAACACTTTTTCCACACAGATGTGGTTCTTCCTCCAATATGTTCCCAAAATTGTGTCAGACATCGTTCACTTGAAAAGACACAAAACCTGTTCCAGCATGACTTTTGTGCAGAAAGGCAGCTCTATGAAGATCTGCTTTCCATGGGTTGAAAGATCTCCTGCTACAGATCTCTAACCTAAACCTATTGAACATGAATGAATGTGAGCACTGACTGCACCCCAGACCTCCTCACCTTCTCCCCTACATCAGGACCTGACTTTACTCACTTCCCTTTAGCTGAATAAATCTCCACAGAATCTAGTGGAACATCTTCCCAGAAGAGTGGAGCTCATTATAACAGCGAATGGGGACTAAATATGGACATGGATGTTGTTCAAAAGGCACAAAATCTTGTATTAAAGGATCCACAAACATGTGGCTCTATAATGTATAGTATTATTACAAAAAGTAGTGTAATTAATAATGAATTTTCTCACCTGTAGGAAATATGTGACGCTTCCTCCTGATCCCAGGTCTTTATCCACAGCTCGAACTTTAAAAATGCTGCGTCCAGCCTCAGTGTCCTTCAACATCACACCAATTAAAAACAGCAACAAAGTCCACGTTTCATCATTTTATTACTATTAAAGTCCATTTCAAAACTTTTAGCTACTATTAGCTAGCCCCGCCCCCTTTACTTTCACAGTATTCATATTAAAAATAAACAGACAAATCATATGAAAGCGTATTCGTATGAAATGATGTTTCTGACCTCAGGGACGTTAGCGATGTAGGGCAGGTTGAGAAACTCTGGCTTTTCGTCATTAGCATCTGAGACGAACACGTGCACTTTCTCTACCACCTGAGCAAATAAATACAACCTGACCTTCATTACACTGGGAAGTAACATCAGCACAATGCCTTCAGCAGGCATGACGCTACACCTACTTCACAACTACAGTGTTCCACCTTAAAAAGTTACCTGTTTAACATTACAATATTATAGAAGACTAAAATATTATGTAAAGACTTTAAAGTCTATCAATTCAATTTCACAATGATCACAATGAATATCCACATCTGGCACAAGAGAGAAATGCAACATCTGTCAAGCAGTGTTACCTTGTTCCTTCCATCAGTGATGCTGACCAACACCACAATTTCATCTTCAGCCTGCATATGAAAACAAAATCATCATAACCACATACACACTGGAGAATAGAACATCTCGAGTGTAGAACATGTGGGAGTATATGAGTATGAGGTGGTATTAAAACGTCTCAAAACTAGTTTTACAACACACCAACAGATGGCAGCACAGAGCTGCACGCACAGTCACAATGAGCACCGACGTTCATAATGAGTGTGACAAAGACAACCTGATGATACTTGTTTGGATCATGGGGACACCCATGGGGACACCGTTTGGTGTACACGGGGACACAAGCGACTGGTGCTGTTCTGACTCACGTGCGTTCCCACATCTGCGATTTCATTAAAGAGAGCGAGTTAGAACAAAGAGCAAACGTGAAACCCTCATAACCCACATAAACATTTCACGTGACATCCAAGATGTTTTCAGCAGCACGCATGCTTCAAAAACGGAAGAACATCACTGGAAGATGACGAGCGATCGGGAAGACCTTCAACGAGCTCAACCCCTGAAAATGTTGAAACCATTCAGCAACTCGTGCATGATGATCATCGGAGAACAATCTGCAACATTGCTGTCGTTGTTGACGTGTCATATGGAACAGTTCTGAGCTCATCACCTGAAAGTCTGCAGTCTGCCAAGAAGACCGTCATCGTGCCGTGGACCTCGACCTTTATGTCGAGGATCATTACTGTGATGAAACTTGTTCTTCACAGTGGAAGACTCCATCATCTCCATGACTGAAAAGGCGAGGCGGACCGAGTGCGTGTTCATCGTCTTTTACCACATCCACAACATTGTGCATCGAGAATTTGTCCTTAGGGGCCAATATCGAGTTCCACTGTCACGTTTCAATGCGCCTGAGGGAGGACATCCGGCGAACGAGACCGGATCTGTGGTGCACAAGTCTCGAAACGTTTTATACCACCTTATAATATACGTGCTGTGGTACAGTACTTGCTGGAGTATAGTTCATTTTGGGTGTATAATGTGGGAGTATAGTTTATGTTGGAATATAGTTTAGGTGTTAGTGTAGGTGTCACCTCTCGGTCCAGTTCCTGGATCAGAGTAACTCGTCCTGATTTGGACTCGACCATGAAGTATTCTTTAGATCCGTTCTCAAAGCTAATATCGTACCTAACCTCATCTCCCTCTGGGTCTGTCCCATTCAGAGTGAACACCTGAGATCCTAAACACACACACACACACACACACACACACACACACGGAAAGAAAACAACACTCTTACACTCAGTACACACACATACGCCGGTGTTTGTGGTGAATAAACTAATCAACACCTTACTTTCCATCTGCACTTTATCAGTGTGTCAGCTGGAGACTGGATTCAGCAACAGAGAGCGAACACACACACACACACACACACACACACACACACACACACTTCTTGTGGGATGGACGCTGCTGATTAGCGCTTAGTGTGAAAGACACTCGGTGCTGTCAGATTGCAGTAAAGATCTGAGCTGGAAGACGTACAGCGTTTAGGCTCATTTCTTACATGCTAACTAGACCTGGTGTTTCCAATCAGTATTAGTGCGATTTATTCAGATTACATTTCATTACACTGTAGACTTCACAGAATAAAAAATCCTTTAAAGAGCAGATGATGGTAATCAGAGTACCAGAGAACATACTGTACTGGTGATATTTAGTGTATTGGTGAAAAAAAAAACAGACGTTTTCTCATTTTATTGAAAATAATCCCAAACTAAAGTTTTACTAAAATTTTCCAAAATAATAAAGAAAAATTCAGCTTATTTTAATGCTTCTCATTTACTAGGAATTCATTTATTTATTTATTTTTAAATAGAAAAAATAATAGAAATTATTTGTTTAAAAACTGTATTTTATTTTATTTATGCAGTAAAATATTTTAGCTATTATACATAAAATTTTCTTGCCATCTTACTTTTGGATTTGATCGACCATCAGCACTAAATTTATTAGATGCTTCATCCAGCATTCCGGCTTTACTCCATAAAGTTCATATGGATCACTGTGTGTTTTCAAAAGTAAATTTTCCAAAATAATAAAGAAAAATTCCGCTTATTTTAATGCTTCTCATTTACTAGGAATTCATTTATTTATTTATTTTTAAATAGAAAAAAATAATAGAAATTATTTGTTTAAAAACTGTATTTTATTTTATTTATGCAGTAAAATATTTTAGCTATTATACATAAAATTTTCTTGCCATCTTACTTTTGGATTTGATCGACCATCAGCACTAAATTTATTAGATGCTTCATCCAGCATTCCGGCTTTACTCCATAAAGTTCATATGGATCACTGTGTGTTTTCAAAAGTAACAAAAGAAACACAGGAACTAGGAGGCTCTAACATGTCCTCTTCTTACAGTGTTATTCAGTGCAGTAAAGCTTAAACAGTCATTGCGGGACAATCATGCCCCGCCCTGCCCCACTATGCACATTTTCTTATAATAATAAAAGTGTCAGTAAAATTCCATTTGAATTCCAGTTTAGGAGTTAAATTGAATTAGATTTTTTTTGAGAAGCTGTTCAGTAAAAGGTGCTGAAATGCAGAACTGATCATGCGACCTGTGGTCCTGAACCCATTGTAGCAAACTGTTGATATGAACTACAGTCCAAATCCAGTCTCAAAGTTCTTGCTTAACAACTCCATGGATCTTTTGAAAAATGGTTGTTTGATTGAAGATATCATGCACAGGTCAGTGTAGGTTGTGTTCATTAGGTTTTTTTTTTTTATTGTAATTGAAAAACTAAATGTGAAAGTGATGCCTTCATAATGATCAGGTATTTTCCCTCCATTAACCAAAACTGTGGAATTCCCTTCCCATTGAGATTAGACAGGATTTTAATGTTTTTAAATCTGCTCTTAAAACTCACTTTGTTATGTGTCTGTAATGTTGTTATTATTAATCATTATTATTATTATTATTATTATTATTATTATTATTATTATTATTATTATCATTATCATAAAAAGACATTAAAAAAAAAAATATATATGATCAGTGCCAAAAAGTGCACAATATTTCCAATGTAACATCCAATCCTTACCTGGAGGTCAAAGGGAAAGGGGGTACAGTTTGGGGTAAAGCAGGGCAGGGTAAGCCTCGGCTTTTCTGCAATGAGCATGTAAAGATTTTGTCTTAAACAGTTTTAGAAGAGGACGTGTGGGACTCCCATTTTCTGTCCCTTTCTACTGCTTTATAAAAGCATGTGATGATCCACATGAACTTCTCGGAGTGAAGCCAGAATGCTGCATGAAGTCACTAATAGGTTTTGTGCTTCAGTCGATTCTGCTTTCAATATTACATCAACAAAGGAATAAAAACATTGTAATTCACATAAAAAAACCCAAATGAGCGCAACACAGTCGTGAGAGCTTCTGTTACTTAGTATTTATTTAACATTTTACAACTAAAAATTTTCTTACATTCTTATTTGTAGCTGGTAAACTTTTTGACAAAATTTGTCTTATTTCTCAGGTTACATATCTCTACAGATGCTCATGAAGCTGTTCTGATCTTGCAGGTTCGTGAAGATGAAACGAGGTGTCATGTAGCTCACGCTGATACGAGACGTGTGAACGAGACGTGAGAAAGTGGCTTTACACGGATTAGCGAGGGATTCAGCCTTGTTATAACCCACATACATGACTGGCATGACAGTAACGCAATAGCATTCGGCTAATCTTAGTGTACATTATTAAAGAGATACCGATTGTGTATCCGTGAGTGTGTTTGGTGAACAAACGCATCCCTCACCTACTGGTGTGTCCTCAGAGATGCTGAACAGCACCATGTTCCTATTGTCGTGGAAATACGGTGCAAAATCCAACAGTCCTGAAAAAGATCAAAGA
>MU597129.1:1227538-1239846 GCA_024362625.1 Silurus asotus
TAAACCCTGTACAGTCACTTTAACTGTGGACTTGCACGGCACAGTGCACTTTATACCACACCATATCGCACATGTTCACTTTATACCACACATACCGCACACATTCACTTATACCACACCATACCACACACGTTCACTTTATACCACACCATACCACACACGTTCACTTTATACCACACCATACCACACACGTTCACTTTATACCACACATACCACACACGTTCACTTTATACCACACATACCGCACACATTCACTTATACCACACCATACCACACACGTTCACTTTATACCACACCATACCACACACGTTCACTTTATACCACACCATACCACACACGTTTACTTTATACCACACCATACCACACACGTTTACTTTATACCACACCATACCGCACACGTTCACTTTATACCACACCATACCGCACACGTTCACTTTATACCACACCATACCACACACGTTCGCTTTATACCACACCATACCACACACGTTCACTTTATACCACACCATATCGCACACATTCACTTTATACCACACCATACCGCACACGTTCACTTTATACCACACCATACCGCACACGGTCACCTTAAGGACAATCACATCAACCACCTTACGTGATTATTGTCTACTGTACATAAGCATATCCTGTATCCATAAACATACACTGTATATAACATTTTTCCTATATATATCTTTATCTTTATATATTTTTATATTTTACATAGGGTATTGTTTTTATTTATCTGCCTTCTTTTTTCTCTTGTTTTATTCACTCCCCCCCATCCTATTCTCTCATCCCGGACCATCGTGCAAAGCATTTCACTGCATGTTGTACTCTGTATGTATGTGACAAATAAAATTAGATTTTATTAGATTTGAGATTCCTCACACACACACACTGAGATATTTCATGTTTTTTTTCTTTTCATAGTGATTTTTACAAACAATTAACAAAAACCCACAAATTCACATCTCAAAAAATTACAAAACTTCATAAGACAAATAAAAAAAACAATTTGAGTGAATTGTTGGTCTTCTGGAAAGTCTGTTTATTTACTGTATCTGTACTCAATACTTGGTCGAGGCTCTTTTTGCTTTAATTACTGCCTCAACTGGGTATGGCATGGAGGAGATCAGACTGTGGCATGGAGGAGATCAGACTGTGGCATGGAGGAGATCAGACTGTGGCATGCAGGTAATCAGACTGTGGCATGCAGGTGATCAGACTGTGGCATGGAGGTGATCAGTCTGATCACACGACTCCTCAAACCACCACTGACTGTGCAAACTTTACACTGGACCTCAAGCAGCTCGGATTCTGTGCCTCTACTCTTCTTCTTCTTCCAAACTTGGGGTCCTTGATTTCCAAATGAAATGTAACATTTTCTTTCACCTGAGATGCACCTGTGTGTTTATAAGTATCATTTTAAATGCAAATCATTTCCAGGTCTGGAACTCATGGACCATCACCATATTTCCTCTCTTGGATGATTTTACCAGGTCTTTCCTGCAGGATCTCCTTGTTGGTGGGTTTTTCTGTCATCGAGAACTAAAAAATACATCAGGTGGGTTGAGGTCATGTGACACCTGAATGAGCATTTCAGACGGTTTACATTATTTGACTGAATCTGAGCAGAAATGTGCACAGCTCAATATGGGTCAAAATACATCCTGATCTTTTATCCTGCTCCTCACATCATCATCAAACACCACTGACCATTTTTTACTTTACATCAATCAGCATTAACACTGCCTCCATGTTCAATAGGGGATGTGGTACACTTTGGATCATGAGCCTCTCCTTTCCCTCTCCATGCTCTTCCTTACTCTATAAATCTGTTACAAATTCATCTCTGTTTCATCAGAATGTTGTTCCAGATCTCATCAGACTTTACATTTTTAGACATTTTCTAGCAAAGTTAAATCTGGTGTTTGTTCCTGAACATTATCACTGCTGTGGGTCTTGAAGTAAAGAACTTCTGTATTTATGTTCATGAAGGCGTCTCTTGATTGTAGACCAACACTCACTTGTAGACACTTAGTAGCTCAATGGATATAATGTTGGACTTCTGAACAGAAGGTCATGAGTTCAAATCCCAGCAGAAACAAGCTACAACTGCTGGGCGCTTGATTAAGGGCCTTAACCCTCAACTGCTCAGCTGTAGAACTGAGATAAATGTAAGTTGCTCTGGATACAGACGTCTACCAAACACCATGAATGTAAATTATACTCTTGTCTCCTCCAGATTGTTCTGGACCTGGTCTGATGTTGTTGTTGTCGAAGGAACATCTGCATTCATCTACTTCAGTTGTGTTTCATGGTCTTCTAGTGTCTGAATTCCTCTTTATAATTCTGTTCTGAAAAGTTTTGTGATTATTATTATTATGGTCTCCACTTCTTCCATCTACACCTTTATGGACCACCGAGTTCTAATGGAAGGTGACCAAACTCAAATTCTACACCTGGAATCAACTCCAGATGTTTTACAAACATGACGCAGCATTATTCATTACATTCATGCATTCATTCTAAACAAATCTATTTACTCCCCTCCCGTTAATAAATTATCAGGTATATCACACATTTTTACTGTTAATAACTAAAGCTATAATAATAATAATAATAATAATAATAATAATAATAATAATAATAAAAATAAAATACCCAGTAATTTATTAATAATGTTTATAAAGTGGCAAGGTGCACAAACTTTTGCTCGCTCTGCATGAATGAATCAGTTTGTGAATTTTCAGTCCCACGTGTGTCACGTGTATCGCAGGTGTAAAAATAACGAGTGTGTGACGCAGGACGGTGATGCACTAACGTGGAGTGAAAACGGTCCAATCGCATTCCTCCGTTTCATCCTGAAATACGCAGCGTTACCAGGAGGATCACGAGGAGGAAGAGAGGAGGAAAGTGACGAACACTGAGAACACACACACACACGCACACACACACACACACACACACACACACACACGCCTATCATCAAGTCCTGAACACCACATACATCTACATGATATACACTTTATAGGCCAGAAGATCACTATGTGCATTTTAAACATCCACCCTTAGTAAAATAAATTGCTGTTATAATGAGCTCCACTCTTCTGGAAAGATGTTCCACTAGATTTTTGTGGAGATTCATTCAGCTACAAAGGTGTTAGCAGGAGATCTTCCACTCAAACCCATGTAAAGCAGATCTTCATGGAGCTGGCTTTGTCAAGTCAAGTGAAGTTTATTTCTACTGCGCTTTTCACAACAGACATTGTCTCAAAACTGTTTTACAGAAATCAACAGTTTAAGTGAATGGTGTGTGTTTATCCCTGATGTGCAGCCGTGGCGACTGTGGCAATGAAGAATTTCCTTAGATGTTATAAGGAAGAAACTTTGAGAGGAACCAGACTCAAAAGCAGAACTTCATCCTCATGTGGGTGACACCAAGAGTGTGATTCTAGTCTTTAAACACTACAGAACACTGGAGAGTGAGAACTAACATGAGCGCTGGAGTGTGTGATTATGACTGATGATCTTTCTACAGTCTTTTACAGTCATTATGGTTATAAAACTAGGAGCTTCTGAGCAACTCATAAAATAGCTCAACATTTGCAATCATCACAGATCCAACACCAGCTTCTCCATGCCAGAGCCTTTAAACACTTCAGGAAGTCCAATGTCAAACTTCACACATGTAGTGGGATCCAATTGGCACTGGTACGTCTCTAGATGGTTCTGAATGTTTGCGAGTTCGGCATCTATTTCTTTAAAGTCCATAATCTTCATGATGTGGGATGTGACTGGAGCTGGAGGAACCTCAGGAAGCCTCGGGATGGGGAGAGAAAGAGAAGCAGTGGAGAGGAATTAGCGTAGCTGCTGTTCATGATATTAACAGCACAAGTTGATAATGTGATGTGATCAGATGTTCTGGAGCACAAGGTTATGATGTGATGTGTGTTATGTGTAGAAGTCGCTAAAAACATAAATCTTTAATCATCTTTTCTTTCCCTCCATCAGATACCACAGCTTCCGCTCGGATCTCAGCAAGCTTGACAGACATATCTTTATGGATAAGTGCTCAATAACTTAAACTCAACCCCAGCAAAACAGAACTGCTGGTCATCCCAGGTGATTCATCTCCAGGTCAAGATCTACAAATAACACTTCATGACTCTCTGCTCTTCCCTTCAGCCACTGCTCGTAACCTCGGGGTAACTATGGATAATCATCTGTATTTTTTCCCACATGTCGCTAATGTTGCTTGTTCTTGTCGATTTCTTCTCTATAACATCCGAAGGATTCGACCATTTCTGTCCACACAGGCTGCCCAGGTGCTTGTTCAGTCTCTTGTCATTTCAAGACTTGACTACTGCAGCTCTCTGTTGGCAGGTCTTCCCCTGAACGCTATTCGTCCACTGCAAATGATAGCTGCACTGCTTGTGTTCAATCAGCCCAAGTTCTCCCACACCACCCCACTGCTGCGCTCCCTTCACTGGCTTCCAGTAGCTGCACGTATCAGATTCAAAACACTGATGCTTGCCTACAAGGCCAAAAATGGACCAGCACCATTTTACCTCAGTGACCTCTTCACATCTCGCACTGCACCACGCTGTCTGAGATCCTCCAGCACTGCTCCACTGGTACCACCTTCTCTCAGATTGAGAGGTAAGTACACTTTAAGGCTCTTCTCTGTTCTGGCACGGAGGTGGTGGAATGAACTTCCCCTAGATGTCCGTACAGCAGAGTCCCTGACTATCTTCAAGCGACGACTGAAGACCTTCATCTTCCTGAAATACCTAAATTAGCACTTTCCAAGTTTGTAGAATTCGAGTTATATTTATATGAAGTTTGTAATATTGTGTACAGTGTAGATTTATTCACTACTAGAGATTTAAAGCACTTTTGAACGTCGCTCTGGATAAGAGCTTCTGCTAAATGCCGCAAATGTAAATGTAATCTACACTTAAACTGGGAGAGTGTGTCTGAGCCCCGAACACTGTCAGGAAGACTATTTAAAAGTTTAGGAGCTAAATGTGAGAATGTTCTACCACCTTTAGTGGACTTAGCTATTCAAGGAACTACTAGAAGTCCAGAGTTTTGAGATCTCAGGAAGCGTGTTAGAATGTTCCTGAATGCCGATGTAATTCTGTAAGTGATCTAGGAGAAGATCATGATCTTTAGTGTCGAACGCAGCACTAAGATCTAGTAAAACTAAGTGAGATGAAGCCTTAGTCTGAAGCTAAAAACAGGTCATTAGTGATTTTAACTAGAGCAGTTTCTGTGCTATGATGGAGCCTGAAGCCTGACTGAAACTCCTCAAAGATATTGTTCTCTTGTAAGTAGAAACAGAACTGGGCAACAATCTTTTCTCAAATTTTAGACATAAATGGGAGATTTGAAATGGGTCTGTAATTTAAGCGTGTTTAGATCCAGATGGGGTTTCTTAATGAGGGATTTATTAACTGCTATCTTGAGGGGTTTAGGGACGTGACCTAAAGATATTGAGGAGTTAATAATGTTGAGAAGAGACTCACCAGCTGTATGGAACACTTCCTTCAGTAGATTAGTTGGAATGGGATCTAACTGACATCATGTTGATTTAGCTTTGGTAATAACATCATACAGCTCTTCCTGTTGTGTACATGTAAAGCAGCGTAGTTGTGGAGTTGTAGGTGAGATTGTGTGTCAGGAGATTTGTGCACAGGAGTATTGTCCTGCTGGAACAGGATTTGGGTCTCCGGGTTTAAGTGAAGGGAGAACTTCATGCTCCTGCGTTTAAAGATGTCCGATACAATTTTGTGTAAGTTTGTGATAACCTTTTGGTGAAGAATCACATCTGGAAAGAAATGTCGGGTGTCCGAATGCTTTTGGCAACAATAGTGTACGACCAAAATCATCTTCATTATAATCACCTAATTTTTTATTTAATATTTTTCAACAAAGCAGTAGTTTAAATATATTTAAATCCAGATTTTATATATATGAAGAATTTAAAGTTTTGAGAGAATGTATATTAATACAGAGGGCAGCTAGCGCAACATCAAAGCGAGCTAGCACAACATCAAAGCGAGCTAGCACAACATCAAAGCTAGCTAGCACAACATCAAAGCTAGCTAGCACAACATCAAAGCGAGCTAGCACAACATCAAAGCGAGCTAGCAAAAACTGCAACATAAACTAGCAAGCTAGTAAAAAATCTAAAAGCCACAACCAGGTGAAAAAGCATAGACACTCCCAGGTCAGCCATTTTAAACTCTCCAGCTGTGATATGAAGATGTGTTAAGCGATGTCGATCTGATGTCACTTGTGTAAGTCTGGAAGTCTGTCCTACAATTCCAAGTAGGAAGTTAAGTGTAATTTCCGAGTTGGATGCAGCAGCGGATGAGTAAAGGCTGGTGTGAGGACACACTTGATCTCAGTCTGGTCTTTATTACTGCATTTATTGCAAAAATAAACAGAAAAGAATTGCAGGAAGAAACACTCAGTGAACTGAACATATCCCCTCACATTTAACTCTTACCAAGCAGAGGAAGCAGCAGCTGAGATTTATGACCTGAAGGTGGCGCTAATGAAGCTCCACTGCATACATGTTCAAAGATCATCATACATATGATTAGAACTTCATCAATAAATAACTGCATGTAACATCTTTAATCAGACAGTGTGGAACTCATGTATGTGTGACAGATAAAGTATTATATAAATGAAAATCCCAGAACCAGGAATGGGTTTGATTTCTCCTTCTTTCGCTCATCAACAGTTCACAGTCTGATCTCACTTCCTCATTACTACAGGAAGGATGATGATGATGATGATGATGATGATTTACTTCCTCTTTCCTCCTCCACCATTAGACAGAATCATGACCATTCTCATGAAGATGTTCAGTGTGTCCATGTAGATGCCCATACACCTGTGAACACACACACACACACACACACACACACACACACACACACACACACACACAAACACACACCTTTAATCCTACAAAACTTTATTACATAAAACTTCATGACAACAAAACATCTGGTGTTTATTACTTTTATTCAACCACACAAATTAGCTTGCTCTATTTCTACATGTGTAAGAAGTGTGTGGGGTCAGAGTGCAGCGTCCGCCATGATACAGTGCCCCCTACAGCACAGAGGGTTAAGGGCCTTGTTCAACCCTCTGATGTCCAACCCAGAGTCTAAACCACTGAGCTCCCACTTTAAAACATTTACAAGTGCTAAGGGAAAGAAAGAGAGGTGTGTGTGTGTGTGTATGTGTGTGTGTGTGTGTGTGTGTGTGTGTGTGCGTGTGTGTATGTGTGTGTGTGAAGGTGAAGAGAGCTTACGCGTTGATGGGGTCGTATTTCTGGGCGGCGTACAGCGGGTGCGTCTCAGCTCGTTTGATCACCTTCTGCGTGTCGTACAGCAGGAACATGCTGAAGAGGATCAGACCTCCATAAACAGCCACTGAGTACAGACCCGCCCCGAACGCCGACGTAGGGGGCAGGAACATGGAGCCTGGGGGCAACAGGGGATCATGGGAAACGTTCAGCAAATAACATGAGCCAATGATCTCTGGTGTTAATAATAATAATAATATAATAATAAAATAGTGTTTAACACGCGTGTGTACGTGTGTGTGTGTGTGTGTGTGTGTGTGTGTGTGTGTGGTCTGAGAGCTATTAAAACAGCCTGGACACACACACACACACACACACACACACACACACACACACACACAGTAGTGATATCAGTGTGAGTGTGTGTAAGCTGGCACAGACCGAGAGAGGAAGCGAAGACGACCCCGAAGCCCACAGCGAGGGGCCCACCCATGTTCAGGAACTTCTCACTGGGAGCACACATGGCCACGGTGGAGAGACCGCCCACGATTCCCGCCGTGTACCACGCCGCACGAATCATCAGGGGACCTCCAAGCAGGGTGAGGGGGGCCACCACTGCACCCATTACACCTACACACACACACACACACACACACAATAAAAAATTTACATTCATGGCTTTATAATCTTAATGGACTTATAATAAATACTTTTGTACAAATGATAAAATATGTATATTAGATAAAATATATAAACAAAGAATACAAGAACAAAATATAGTGACTAAATAGTTATATATATAAAACTAGAACATTTATTACACTTTATAATAGTGGGGGAAAAAAGAGGAACGTATATAATATAGTTATATAAAAGTAATTACATAATAATTATAGTTACTTTGTTTTTAATAGTGCATTCATTCTGTATTTTCTTTTCTTCTTCTATTCATTTGTTTTGGTTTACTTAATGTCTTTTCCAAACTTGAGCTTTTTTGTGTGTTTGTTTTTTTTGTATTTTTAGGTCTATAAAAATGTATATAAAATGCCTATACTCTGCTGCCTCTCAGTGGTGTAATGATGCACTGCATCGCTAAATTTTTTTTTTTTCAAGATTTGCCTTTTTCTTTACACTACATATTTACAGGGGAAGGGTGACCCTGGGTGACCTAAGATATCCCAGCTTTACCCTGACCCTCCCTGTGATGGTTTTATGGGTATGAAGTGTAATAAGAGTGTAATTACCTGCATGCAGCATCCAGGCCAGGTGTTTAGGAATAGGACTGTGTTCGTAGGAGATGGACCTGACCAGCATCCCGGCCCCGATCATCGCTGCAAAGGTCGCTCCTATAGCCTGAGTGGGCCACACACACACACACACACACACACACACTTCAGTGTCGTAATGCATCGGTTAAAGAAAGTAATGAAATATAGAGGAGGGTGTGTAAACTTATGCATACCATCCAGGATCCTCTCATCATGAGACCCAAGAGAGCTGGAGTTCTGCTGACGGCCACGGCGGAGAGAGCGGTCACACCTACACTACCCGCAAAATACATGTAGGTGGAGTGGATACGATCCTTCACATACTGAGGCCAGATACTAAAAGAGAGAGAGAGAGAGAGAGAGAGAGAGAGAGAGAGAGAGAGAGAGAGAGAGGGAGAGAGGGAGAGAGGGAGAGGGAGAGAGATGGGGAGAATGAGAGAGGGAGAGGGAGAGAGAGATGGTGAGAGAAAGAGATGGAAAGAGAGATAAAGAGAGAGAGACAGAGAGAGAGAGATGGAGAGAGAGAGAGAGAGTGTGTAAGGGAGAGAGATTGATGGGAGAGATGGAGGGAAGTTGAGAGAAGAGAAAAAAAAGGGGAGATGGAGGAGAAAGGATAGAGGGAGATAAGAAATAGAGAGAGATAAACAGAGATGGAAAGAGAGATTTAAAGCTATGTAGCGCCCCTCACAGGGTAAATGTACTCCTGCGCTGTATAATAATATTATGAATGCATCCTCTGGAGAAAACTGAGACTCTGTGGCCCAATCAGAGCTTCCTGCAGAATCAAGTGCATGTTCCTGCTTCATCATGTGAGGAAAGTGTAACTGTACATGTTGAGATTTAATAGGAACATTTCTCTCCTCTGTCGGATCATGAAACACAAAATCACAGCATCGTGATCATCATTCACTCTGTTTCTCACACTGAGACTCACATAGATTTCTCTACTGCTCCGATCTCATTAGACATCCCGAGTCCATAATAACACACAGCTCCGAGTCCTACTGCAGCTCCACCTGCTACTATAATCCTCCCCAACTGATCAACTACAGAGAGAGAGAGAGAGAAAGAGAGGGATTGTGGGAGGGGTGGAAAAAAAAGATGGAGAGAAACCCAGAATGAGGTGAACAGAAGATGAGAACGATAAAAAGAGAAAGATGGAGAAAGACAAAAAATGGCAGATTAGAGATGTGTATAATATTTGCAGAGCAGCTCACACTCTTCTTTCCTCGCTCACAGTAAAAGAATGAAATGATGGAGAGATGAAGGAGGTAATAAACAAGTGCTCACTCTTGATGGCCGTGTCTGTAGCAGGTTGAAACGCCGCCTCCTGGAGCTGATCTCTCGCTGTCTTACTGCGAGAGGGATTGTGGGAGGGGTGGAAAAAAAAAGATGGAGAGAAACCCAGAGAGAGGTGAACAGAAGATGAGAACGATAAAAAGAGAAAGATGGAGGAAGACAAAAAATGGCAGATTAGAGATGTGTATAATATATGCAGAGCAGCTCACACTCTTCTTTCCTCTCTCACAGTAAAAGAATGAAATGATGGAGAGATGAAGGAGGTAATAAACAAGTGCTCACTCTTGATGGCCGTGTCTGTAGCAGGTTGAAACGCCGCCTCCTGGAGCTGATCTCTCGCTGTCTTACTGCGCCGCAGCCCGAACCTCGCTTTGGTGGAGTAACCCTGAGATAAACACACACAACTTCCATCAGGACAGAAGAACTTACTCCAAAGAAATCCAAGTACGTGAAAGCTTTGAAAGTCTCTCAGAGAAGAAGGTAAAGCACATGGATCACCCAGAGAAGGATGTCCACCACACTTCAGAAAAATTGTAAAGAGGGGATTGATGAGGAGAAACTGTGAAGAAGCTGGAGAAAATCAGGCGGGAGAGCATATCCACAGGACCACCACTGAGCTGGATGTTATAGATGAGTGGTGAGAGAAAAGACAGAGATTTGGAGAACATTTCAGGTTTCTGTAGAAAACCCTGAGCTGAGATACCTTATTCATGCACAAGTAACACAGCTCCATCTAGTGGCACTGAAAACACTGTTTTACTGTGAAGCATGGTAGAAGCCTCATGTGGTATGGATGTTAGTATGGATTACTAGAGACTCAAAGCACTTTTGTACGTCGCTCTGGATAAGAGCGTCTGCTAAATGCCTCAAATGTAAATTGTAGGGTTTCTGGTGAGACGTCTGTGGAAAAGTTCTAAAGGATTTTTTTTTTCTCATCAGAACAAGTATCTTGTGAAGAACCTTGAGTTTATGTGATTAGAGCAGAAATGTGTCCACAAGAAATTCAAACACAAAAAGCTTGGTTTAGTTCATTTAACTCCACACAGAGCACTGTGTTTCCTCACGGACCATTATTATTGACACACCACCCGCTAAACTCTGGAGGGCTCTGGACAGGTGAACACTATGGAAGCCTGTTTCCACCACATAAAAAAGAACTAATTGCTAAAAAACTAATTGCAACTGAGACTTTTTTTAGCCGATCGGGCAGCGTCACCCCTCTGTAGTCCAGAAAACTTCTCACACTAAACATGAAAATTTTTTATGTGGCAGGAATGGCTTCCAGAAAACTCTGCAGAATGATAAATGGAGTAACCGATGTATGCAAGGTGTGTGTGTGTGTGTGTGTGTGTGTATATGAGAGGTGTGTGTGTGTGTGTGTGTGTGTATATGAGAGGTGCGTGTGTAAGGTGTGTGTGTATATGAGAGGTGCGTGTGTAAAGTGTGTGTGTATATGAGAGGTGCGTGTGTAAAGTGTGTGTGTATATGAGAGGTGCGTGTGTAAAGTGTGTGTGTATATGAGAGGTGCGTGTGTAAAGTGTGTGTGTATATGAGAGGTGCGTGTGTAAAGTGTGTGTGTATATGAGAGGTGCGTGTGTAAAGTGTGTGTGTATATGAGAGGTGCGTGTGTAAAGTGTGTGTGTATATGAGAGGTGCGTGTGTAAAGTGTGTGTGTATATGAGAGGTGCGTGTGTAAAGTGTGTGTGTATATGAGAGGTGCGTGTGTAAAGTGTGTGTGTATATGAGAGGTGCGTGTGTAAAGTGTGTGTGTATATGAGAGGTGCGTGTGTAAAGTGTGTGTGTATATGAGAGGTGCGTGTGTAAAGTGTGTGTGTATATGAGAGGTGCGTGTGTAAAGTGTGTGTGTATATGAGAGGTGCGTGTGTAAAGTGTGTGTGTATATGAGAGGTGCGTGTGTAAAGTGTGTGTGTATATGAGAGGTGCGTGTGTAAAGTGTGTGTGTATATGAGAGGTGCGTGTGTAAAGTGTGTGTGTATATGAGAGGTGCGTGTGTAAAGTGTGTGTGTATATGAGAGGTGCGTGTGTAAAGTGTGTGTGTATATGAGAGGTGCGTGTGTAAAGTGTGTGTGTATATGAGAGGTGCGTGTGTAAAGTGTGTGTGTATATGAGAGGTGCGTGTGTAAAGTGTGTGTGTATATGAGAGGTGCGTGTGTAAAGTGTGTGTGTATATGAGAGGTGCGTGTGTAAAGTGTGTGTGTATATGAGAGGTGCGTGTGTAAAGTGTGTGTGTATATGAGAGGTGCGTGTGTAAAGTGTGTGTGTATATGAGAGGTGCGTGTGTAAAGTGTGTGTGTATATGAGAGGTGCGTGTGTAAAGTGTGTGTGTATATGAGAGGTGCGTGTGTAAAGTGTGTGTGTATATGAGAGGTGCGTGTGTAAAGTGTGTGTGT
>MU597129.1:1245936-1250936 GCA_024362625.1 Silurus asotus
GTGTGTGTGTGTGTATGAGAGGTGCGTGTGTAAGGTGTGTGTGTGTGTATGAGAGGTGCGTGTGTAAGGTGTGTGTGTGTGTATGAGAGGTGCGTGTGTAAGGTGTGTGTGTGTGTATGAGAGGTGCGTGTGTAAGGTGTGTGTGTGTGTATGAGAGGTGCGTGTGTAAGGTGTGTGTGTGTGTATGAGAGGTGCGTGTGTAAGGTGTGTGTGTGTGTATGAGAGGTGCGTGTGTAAGGTGTGTGTGTGTGTATGAGAGGTGCGTGTGTAAGGTGTGTGTGTATGTAAGGTGTTTTGATGATGGTTACCTGTTGGGGTTTGATCACAGGTGCAGCAGGTTTCAGAGCCGGGGTTCTCAGGGTCAGAGCTGACCTCAGGCCGGTTACGGGGTAAACCCGCAGACACGCCAACCTCGACACCAACATCACTTCTACACACACACACACACACACACACAGGAACACAACCTGAGGAGGAAACAGAAATAATCAGACGTGGTAGTAACTATAGAGAGTTACTGGACAGCAGCTTTGACTGGTAGGAAGGATTTCTATCTAGCTCAAAGGACCATATAAGAATTTTCACTATCTGGAGATCAGACTCAGATCAGACTCAGATCAGACTCGCCCCAGGATTTAGAACACTCAAACATTACTGAGTTTAGGATTGATCATATATGAGGTGATTTATATATATATATTTATCAATGTGATTACTTTTGGCATAAGGAACACAATTATACAGTTTATAGCAGTTATCATTTATATACTTAATATATTTAATAAGATACAAAAAAATGCCCAAAAGTTTGTGACCACCTGACAACAAGATTATCTTCTTCTTTTTGAACGTCACTTTTCACATGTGCTGTTATTATATTCTGGGGAGATGATGTTCTACTAGATTTAGTGGAGATGCATTCGGATACAAGTGTGTTAGTAAATTGAGGTACTGGAGTAGGTGAGAAGGTGAGGAGGCCTGGGGGTGCAGTCAGAGTTCAAATTCATTCATGTTCAAGAGGGTTATATCCTATATAGATCAGGAGATCTTTCACCAAATCCAACCCATAGAAAGCAGATCTTCATGGAGATGACTTCGTGGACAGAGGCAGTGTGATGCTGGAACAGGGATTTGGGTCTCCTAGTTATATAACTATATACACCTCACGCTGCATCCGCAAAGCACACAGCATTGCGGACGATCACACACACCCGTCACACACACTTTACACACTCCTGCCATCAGGAAAACGGTTCCGAAAAATTTTAAATGTTTCCTGGACTTAACACTTAACACACACTCATCACTCATCTCAATCCATTCCACCACCACCATTCATTTATTTATTATTTATTATTCTCGACTGTATCACACTCTCAACTGCTGTTTTTTTGCACATTTATCACTGTATTATAATGTTTACATGCTGTTTTTTGCACTACATTGTTCTGTGTATACTCACTTCTGGGGTATAGTTCGTACAGTACTGTATACAGTATACAGTGGGGTCTTGTGTCTTGTCTTGTGTCGTCTGTCTGCACTGTCTGTCTGCACTGTCTGTCTGCACTGTCTGTCTGCACTGTCTGTCTGCACTGTCTGTCTGCACTGTCTGTCTGCACTGTCTGTCTGCACTGTCTGTCTGCACTGTCTGTCTGCACTGTCTGTCTGCACTGTCTGTCTGCACTGTCTGTCTGCACTGTCTGTCTGCACTGTCTGTCTGCACTGTCTGTCTGCACTTTCTTATTCCACTAACATATACTCTTCGCCTGTATAAATATTTTAGATAAAACTTGACTTAACGAATAGCAGAAGTTAGGATTTTTTTTACCTTTTAATCAAGTATTAATACAATATTTGTGTGTGTGTGTGTGTGTGTGTGTGTGTGTGTGTGTATATATATAAAATGATATTTATGTTAGAGTTTTGATGTGATGATCATGTTGTAATGTTATATAATTGTGTAATGTTATATAATTGTGTAATGTTATATAATTGTGTAATGTTATATAATTGTATAATAAGTATTTAATATAAAAAGTAAACATGTTTTGCTACACCGCTAAATTCATGCTAGCGTATCTCGGCTAGTTCACGTTCCCACTTAAAAGCTCGAAACAAATGAATATGTAAAGATGTTTTTGTTTAAATGTGTGTTTATGTGATAATAAAATCTGAATATTATAATAAACTCACCGACTGGAAACACGAGTCGCTTCACCTTCACTGCGCGGATCACACTTGACGCAACGCGAAGGAAATTTCCTGAAAGTTCTAACCGGAAGTTGTCATAGCGCCCCGCGCAGTGCACTATGGGAGTTGGAGTTCGTTGGTAACCGTGAACGATGGATTGAGAGACACATACATGTTCCTTTAATTTCTAAGCAACAATCTCGGTGATGTAACTGTCTGACGAGTTCCTTTAACCAAACAAATCTATAATAAACTTTATTCTCAGTGGAAATCCTCTGTTATCATGAAGAACAGCTTTCCTGTGTCTCTTGTAAAAGCTTATAGATGTTCTTCACTAGTTGGAGACTTCTTTTCATCTCAGAGCAGTTCAGTAGGATTGAGGTGTGGTGACTGGGCAGGTGGTTCCAAGATAGATGTCACTCCAGACGTGTGTCTGCTCTCTAAATAACACAGACAGAACTCAGACGTGTGCTTCATCTCATCGTCTTCTTGTACGCTGAAGTCGGTTCCAACGAGCCGCAGGAGAGACGGACCTTCATGGTGATGAAGTGTGGACTGGGAGCCGTGTTGGTTCACTTTCACTTTCAGGAATCTTCTCTGCTCCAAAACAACCTCAAACCATGAAACTTCTACCTCCATGTGTGAGTGTGGGGGTGAGGGAGTCTGATCACATCTTCTCTCCTGTTCTACATCTCACACACTTCTTCAGTTAGAGCCAACAATGTCTCATTTGGACTCCACAGAACTTTCATCCACTCATTCACTGTCACATTACAGTGTGTTTTTGTCTTGAGTTTGTTGTAGGAAGAATTCAAATGATTTGCCATGATATCAGAGTAGTTTGAAGCTCAGGAGTTTATGAGAAGGTCTATCTACTCCTTCAGCTGCTAGCTTGTATTTGTTGTTGATGTTTTTTTAATATTTGTGTGATGTTTCTGCTCCAAAATGAGTTCCAAGCTACAGAAATGATCCGATTCTGGATGAGGGATTTTATTAGTATGTGTATTGATTGTGCTGATGATCGGACAGGAAGGAAATGTACTTCATTACTGTACTTAAGTAGCTTTTTTTTTTCACATTTGTGTAATTTACTGAAATATTTCCGTTTGGGGAGAATTTTACTTCACTACATTTCAAAATCCAACATCTTTCTTTTTATAAATTACAGCACCAATCAAACAAACTTCCATCAGTCAATGAGGAACTTCAACAAAACAGCAGTAAAATCTGAAGAGAGAAAACAGCAGAGCAGAAGATCTAAACACAGTCTCAGATAAAAACATCATGTTCATGTTGAGCAGCTCCACACTCCAGACTCCAGACTCAGAGCACACGAGCTGAATATAGAGATGTGGAGACATGGAAAAACATGTCCACCACAGGACCAGATCATGTCCACACTGTGATCTGAAGCAGATCCTGACTGAATGATGTGAGGGAACATATACAGTAAGCCAGTTCAGAGTGCACTGGTTTGTGAGACCCTACCCTGTACCAGTGTACTGTAGTAGTGTAATGAAGGGTTGGTCTAACTGTTTGTAGGCCTGGTATTCCATGTATATATTTTGTAACTCCATCTTCTCTTTATGTAGAATTGAAAGACTGCCACATGGGGGTGGGAGTGCAGGTATGTTCTCTCCACACTAAGAGATATGGTCCATGAGAACAATGCCATTAAACTGAGTGAAATTCAGCAGAAGATCATTGAGGACCATGTACATTTTGAACGTATCATCAGTGTCAGCCTCTCTACTGTTGATCGTGTCCTCAAGTGTAACAGACTGCGCATGAAACAGCTATACAGAGTGCCCTGTGATCGCAACTCAGACTCAGAGTCAAAGAGCAAAGACTCCAGTATGTACAGGTTGTACATACTGGTTAAGTAGTGATTTACTGTAGTGGCCTAAATCACTTTTTCTGTATCACTTACAAAACTATATCTATTTCTACAGAGGGTTCTTTAACTGGATGTAATGGAAAGACCCCATGGATACATGTACATGGATGAAGCTGGGTTTCACCATAAGGAGAAGGAGAGGCCGTAATGTGATTGTCCATCGGGTCATTGTTGGTGTTCCTGGGCAGCATGGTGGCAATGTCACATTATGTGCTGCAATCATGGGGTTGTCCACCATCATGCCAACCTGGGGCTCTACAACCCTCACCAGCTCCTCATTTTCCTCAATCACACGCGAGATGCTCTGTAGGGCAGCAGGATCCCATCTATGTTGTTGTTTGGGACGATGTGAGTTTTCACAGAGCCCTCCAGGTTAGACAGTGGTTCAATATGAACCAAGGTTTTATCAGTCTTTGCCTTCCACCGTACTCCCCTTTCCTAAACCCCATTGAGGAATTCTTCTGCTCATGGCAGTGGAAGGTATATGAACGCCAACCTTACACCAGGGTAAATCTCCTGCATGCATGGGACTTGCCTGTGGTGACAGAGGTGTGGAGGCATGCCAAGCCTGGATACGGCATGCCAGGGGTTTTTCCCCCGTTGCCTGACCAGACAAAATGTGTCCTGTGAAGTCCTGTAGCCTGACCCAGTACGGAGACGTGATGTTGTGGCTGAGGAATGCACTTATTTGTATATTTTTGTACTTTATTTTTACATGGTTTACTGTACACAAGATTTCTGTTTTGTCTTTTTGTACGAGTGCTGAATGCACAGGTTTATTTATGTTCTGTTCCGTAGTGATTATAATTGTGATTGACTCGGGGCACAGTTCAGTTTTGAGCTCAGATTCAACTGTTTTGAGGTGAAAGTTTGGTTTTGCAAGAAGAGTCTGAGGTTTTGTGAATGTAGTTTG
>MU597129.1:1255936-1258436 GCA_024362625.1 Silurus asotus
ATTTTCTACATAGTCTTAGAACAAGGAGTTCTTCCAAGGTTCCTTATTTGTTTTTTTTAAGTGTTCTTAGTGTTTTTGTTCCTGAAAAACAGTTTCTACTTCATACACTCTGTACAGTGTATTAGAACACAGGTTCTTCGTGGGTTTCTTGGTGGTTTTTCAATGGTTCATTGTATCTAAGTTTCTCAAAAAGGGTTCTGCGTTGCACACACTTTACAGTCTCTTAGAATAAAGGGGTTCTTCAAGGGTTCCTTAAATGTTTCTTCAATGGTTCTGTGAATTATAAAATGTTTCTTGGTTACTAAATAGTGTTCTACGTACAGTGCTTTAGAACAAAGAGTTCTTTAAGGGTTCCTTGACGGTTTTTCAAATGTTCTTCAATTCTTCTTCAGATGATAAATGAGGTGTAGTTCCTGAAAGAAGCTTTCTACTTCATACACCCTGTACAGTGTATTAGAACACAGGGTTCTTCAAGGGTTCCTTAATCGTTTTTCAAGGGTTTAATGTGTTTTAGTAAAAAAATAAAATAAAACACAGTGTCTTAGAGCCATGAAGGTTTCTTCATGGTTTGCTTGATGTGATCTGCTGATGCTTTAAGGGTTCCACCAGAGGTTAAACATCTGAAAGAATATTAGGGATTAAAATGGGTTTTTCAGTTTTCAGATTTGGAAGAAAGAGGAACGTTCACCAGTGTTTTCTAATCACATCCTGGTTTCCTTCACGCATTTCTGCTTTTTTCCTCACATTTCTTTTGTTAAATGTTCGTTTCACGAGAGAGTGCAGTAAGAACCTTCAGCATCTCTACACACTTGCTCACTCGGTTTTCTCCAGCGTGGAGACAGAGAGAGCTCTCTCAGGGGAACGAATGCCATTAAACCCCCATCACTCTCTCACACTCTTACTCCCCTCTTTCTTCTCTTTCTCCATCCCCCTGCCCCCCTGGTGTCACTTTATTTCCTCTCCACACTCACTACCTCCATTGTAACACCCCCCCCCCCCCCCTTGTAACCCCCCCCCCCCCCCCTCTTTTCACGAGGGTTAAATTGTGTCGTTTACCCCAGGGGGAGCGTTTCGCATTGCAGATGTTCAGCGAGAGAAGCGTGAAGGCTTTTAGAACCTAATGAAGGTTGTGAATTTCAAAACGCACCCTGAGAGCTGATGTTCTCTGTCAGGGAATAAATAAATAAATACACAAATCCAGCACCATGAACATCTGCTCTTCATGGGTTGGAGGTGTGTGGAAGATCTCCTGATATAAAGCTCCAACCCTATTGTACACCTTTGTGATGAATGTGAACGCTGACGAATGCACCCCTCCTCACCTTCTCACCTACAGCACTACCTGACTTTACTAACACCCCAGTGTCTGAATAAATCTCCACAAAATCTCCACAAAATCTAGAGGAACATCTTCCTGAGGTGTGGAGGGAAATATAAGAGCAAATTGGGACACCTTAGCTTTGATGAAGCCATAATCAACCTTCTACATGCTCTTAATGTTCTCGGTTAAAAGCCGTAATTTTGAAGCGCTATCTCCAGACCACACACACACACACACACACACACACACACACTGCATGCTGTGTAATCTCGGGCTGTTAGCGTGCTGTGTAATCATCTCAGACACACACACGCTCCTCTACAGCCTCGTAAACACTGCAGTGTGACAGAGTTTCCACACGAGAGCTGGAAGAAGAACCCAAGCTGGGAATCGTGAAGGTTTCATGTGTCACTTTTTTCATCTACGGTTATGAACTAGTTAAGCCCCGCCCACTTCACATATCCAAAAAAAGTTTTCCTGATGTACTCAGTATAGACACTTTTCCACCCGACAGGTACACAGTTGTGTGGGACGTCTTTGGGTGCTGGAGCATGAAACATTCCTTAAACTTGAACTAGGAGACCCAAACATGATCCAGCATGACATTTGTGCACAAAGCCAGCTCCATGAAGATACATAAGTTGGAAGATGCGGAAAATCTTCTGCTATTGATCTCCAGACCTATTGAACAGCGTTGGGATGATTGTGAACACAGACCTGACTTTACTAACGCTCTTGCTGAAGTAATCTCCACAAAATCTAGTGGAACATCTTCCCAGAAGAGTGGAGCTCATTATAACAGCAAACGTGGAAGGGGATGTTCAAAAAGAAGCAGGTCAGGTGTCCACACCTGTACAGTGTATGAGTTATATGACTAGAGGTGATGAATTCCTATAAACGTTCCAGCTGTGACAGTAGCACAGTGCAATGCTGATGCGCTCGTTCTAACGGCGTTTCCATAGCAACACCAGATGTTTGTTATGGGAGGTGTTTGTTATGGAACATTGAAAAAAGAGGTCTCCAGTGTCTGTTTTATAACTTTTAAGGTGGAAAAAGCAGTGTTTTTGGTGTCTTATTATAATAATAAAGAGTAATAAAGGGAGTCTGGTGATGGAATGTGTGTTTATAGCTGCTGTAACGTAAGTGAGAACAGGAAGTGAAGTTTCTGCTAAAAAGCTT
>MU597129.1:1260936-1278436 GCA_024362625.1 Silurus asotus
AGAAAACTCTTTGAATGAGAAGGTGTGTCCAAACTTTTGGTCTGTACTGTATAAAGAACATCTTCATTTTTTATCACCACAGTATCTGTGTAAAGCTGCTCTGAGACCAAGTTCATTATTAAAAGCGCAATACAAATAAACCTGAATTGAATTGAATTGAATATATGCTAATATTTATATAAAGCATCTTATAAGGCATAACTGTGACATTGTATTTTTTACATCTTAATGGCTATGTGGTGTTTCATTATTTTAAATTGTTGGTAACTGTTTCATGTTTTTATAGTATGGAAGGTGTAATTGAGTGTCATGTGAGGTGCCATTAAATAAAATTATTATTTACTTACATTTATTTTATTATTAATATTTGCTGTTCTTCCCTAACACTACAGACGTTTTAAATCATTTTAAATAATAATAATAATAATACATTTTATTTATTTGCACCTTACATTCAGTTAAAACACAAAGCACATGAGCTTCGAGAGCAGAAGAACATCGCTGGACGATGAAGTGAGATCAGGAAGACCTTCTACGAGCTCAACCACCGAAAACTGTTTGGCAACTCGTGCACGATGATGGTCAAAGTCTCGAAACGTTTTGATATCACCTCGTATCACTGATTTCCAGACGATGATTTTATAATCAATAAACAGACACTGAATTTATTCAAAAAAAAAATCCAACAAACACTGAGGAAATCAGCTCTTTTGAGCAGTCTGAAGGATATCGATGTAACATCTGTGTGCTATTGGAGGAGGAGATGTTTCTCAAGAGACTATGAGGATGATGATGGAAGAAATCAACATGGTTGATCTAACACTAGATTGTTTTTTAAGGTGGCACTAAAATGACGCCATAGCAAACAGTAAAAACGAATAAGAGTAAGAACGACACCCGAGACACCAAGTTCAACTAATCATTATGTTCTGGCAAGTTCGGTTCTTGAAACACACATGTGGATGTGATTAGTGTAGCAGGATGAGCTGTGTGAGATTACTGTGTGTCCATGTGGTGCTTTAAAAGCTTTTTATACGCCACATTGATACAAGAAACCACAATGATGGCACTGTACACCGTGAGTGTGCAGACTGCGGGATAATAAAAGACTGGCTGTAGTTCCTTTGGTCTTATTTACTAGTGTTGATCAGTAATGAAGTAAATGTAATGCGTTTATGTACTTAAACAGCGTTTTCTCTTTTCTTTTCCATTCAGGGAGATTTTTATTTTTGCAGAATAAATAAATGCTCATTTGTAGGTAACATGGTAACGTAGGAAAGCAGGAAGTGACGTCACTGAAGTCTTATTGTATAAAAAGTCTGAACTTTCCACAGAAAAACATTATGAGATCTGGAGATAAGGTTCTTTTATTTTGCCAACTTTTAGGGCGGATGGAATTTTCCTGATGGTGTATTTTAGTACTCTGAGGAAACAAGGCTTGGAAGAGGAACTGGTGTGTGTGTGTGTGTGTGTGTGTGTGTGTGTGTGTGTGTGACACAGGTGCTACTTGGCGAGTGCTGGATGTTTGTGCAGCGATTCCTTTCAGGACAGGACGAAAAGTCAAAGCCTCCCTGTTTAACGTTCTCATGTCGGTGTGAAAGTACACAAACCTGCAGCGGAAGTTTCCACACAGAGTTCTCAAACAGAGACCATACACACACACACACACACACACACACACACACACACACACACACACACGCACACACGCACGCACAGACAGAGCAAAGAAATGAGCTAAAACCACTTCAGCACAGACACAGAGGATGTTTATTAAGCAATAGAACAGCAGGTATTTTTGTGAAAAGACACGAGTGTATTGTAGAGCAATAAATAAAAATCCATTCAAATAAAAAACATCTGAAAGACCTTTCACAGTGGGGTTTTCTTCTCAGAACGTCCTGCAGTGTGGCTGCAAATATACAATAAACAAATACAAGGTGGTATCAAAAAGTTTAAAGACTCACTCTGGTTACAAGAAAGCACTTTATCTAATTTATCTAAGTCTCCTTGCACAGCGATACGGAGCTCCCAGTAGCACCAGTTGCACGGCTCCCGATGTGCATGGGATGATGATGTCTTTTCACACACTGACTTATGAAGGTCGGTGCTCCCTGTGACTGTGCGTGCAGCTTCGTGCTGCCACCTGTTAGCGTGCTACAAAACTACATACCTCCTATCATCTTTATACAGAGCCTCTGCACTATCCTTATCACCAACGTCCTTTTTATAGGTTAAGCTCCGCCCCCCAGATGTTTATATCTTCTAGCATGTTCCTGCCTCCACCACCAGATTCCTGCAGTTGTCTTCGTCCATCTAAAAGTAATGCTCCCTGTTTCCCTGTAGAGAAGAAGTTTGCACACATCATCATGCTACCACCACCAGGCTTCACGGTGTTGGATTTTGCCAAACTTAGCGCTTTGTTCTCGAGGTCCCACAGTTGATTTTTGGTCTCATCTGACCTCGAAATATGTTCTCCATTAGTACCCGGAACTTTAATCTCAGAGCATGTATGCTAATAACATTAGCCTTGTTTTGTATAGTTAAAATTACATTCCTACAAGTCAAGTCAAGTGGCTTTTATTGTCATTTTTACTATACACAGTGGTACACAGTACACAGTAAAAACGAAACAACGTTCCTCCAGAACCCTGGTGCTACACTAAACAACAAAACAACATAAAGTGCATCGAGTGCAGCCTGGTGCAAACAGTGCAAACAAAAGAACAGTACAGACAGACAGAGTGCAGACAGACAACACAAGACAAGACAAAAGACAAAAACCAAGTATAGCGCCGACTAGTAAACCTACTGTACTTAAATATACAGTACTGTGTGAGGAGAAATGTAAAAACTATACCCAGGAGAAAGTACAACAGAACAGAGCAATGTAGTGCAAAAGAACAGCAGCAAGGAGGTGCAAAGACCGCATGTAAACATGTAAAGCATGTAAACATGTAAAGCATGTAAACATGTAAAGCATGTAAACATGTAAAGCATGTAAACAGCATGTAAAAGTTACAGTATCTACTGTAACTGTTGTAACCACCACGGTGCTTTGAAGGCTTTATTGACGCTTTTATGCGAGAAGATCTCAAACCATTTATTTATATACATTTTCCCGAGTTTTCTCTAGCGATACCCCCAAGCTAACAGAACGGGATTAGCATGAAGGATCACACATACCGACTCTGTAACCAGATACGGAGCTCTGAAGTGTTGTGTCTGAGACCATGAACCCTCGATCAGGCCCTGTATCCATGGAGACGCTGACATATTGTTTATGTGTCGAGCTAAACACTCCCCTCGCCCAACACCCCCCCCCCCCACGCCCCCCTTTCCATGGGGAATTTCTTCTCACTTGTGACCTTTGACCTTCGTCTAAACTGTGTTTGACAAAACCACGTTGTTCCTCTGGACTGGGTTGAGATGTTTAAATTGATCTGATGGATGTTAAAGAGCAGGTTTTTCACGTTTATACACAAAAAGAAATGGTGTTTTTAAATATTTAAAAAAATCCCATATTTATTTTAAATAAATAAATATTAATAAATATAATTAAATATTGCATAAAAACAGCTTCATGTTGAAATAAATGGACAAACAAAATAAAAATATTCTGGTCACATTTGTTTTTTTTCTATCTGTTAAATATATTTCATTTGTTTATATTTATTTCATATTTATAATATTTATTAATATATTTGCTATTAAAAGAAGTGTGAAGAAAAAATCTAAACATGCCTAACAAAAAAATCTTAATAAAATAAAATGATAAATTTAACATTAAAATGTAAAAATTATATTCATTATCAAATGTATTAATTAATTTATTATTGATTTTTTCGAATGTATTTAAATGTCATGATGCCTTGTATAAGTAGAACATAATTATTATTGTATTTTTGATCACATTTAATATAAATGCATGCAGTTTCTATAGATTTATATAAAGACTATATAAAGAAACGAGCAGAATGTTGAACACGTGTGTGTGGAGTTAAGCGCGAGTGCGTCAGACGTGTCGTATTTGATGAAGAATGCTGAAGATAAGACGTTATTAAAACAATTCGGTAAGATAAATGTTTTCATTTCCCTGCTTTAAGTGTTCCTGATGTGCAGTGTGTGTGTGTGTGTGTGTGTGTGTGTGTGTGTGTGTGTGTGTGTGTGTGTGTGTGTGTGTGTGTGTCAGAGGTGGGTAGAGTAGCCAAAAATTGTACTCAAGTAAAAGTACTGTTAGTTCACAATAATATGACTAAAAGTAAATAATAACTTGAATAAGAGTAAAAAAGTGACTTGGTCAAAAAAGTACTCAAGTACTGAGTTACTGTTGAGTAACGTCTGATTTATTTTAAACACAAGACAACAATCAGACAGACAAAAATACATTACAATTAATTTCAAAATAGACTTAAATTAAAATCATTCAGGTAAATTCAAGTATTTAATAACAAAAAGAAATAAAATAATAATAAATAAAAAATAAATACGCACAAGTAACACAAATTTCCAAACCTTTATACTTTTTTTTCCTTTATTATCATACTGTCTGTGTGTGTGTGTGTGTGTGTGTGTGTGTGTGTGTCCGTATAAATCACAGAGCTGGGTTTTCCCTTCTTGTGTGTGTCTGCATTGCTGACGGTTGATTCGGACATGTGTGTGTGTGTGTGTGTGTGTGTGTGGGTGTGTGTGTGTGTGTGTGTGTGTGTGTTGATAACTAACCCGTCCCGCCTCTTGAGATAACGTGTAACGTGACGAGCTGCACAACTACGTTTGATTGGTGAAACACAGTCACGTGGTAGAGGCGTAGCGGAAGTTTCTCTCTCTGTCAAAATAAAACATGAAACTGATGCGTAGAATAACAGAGAGTTCAAAAAGAAAAGTAACGAGCTGATTGTAGCCTAATGTAGCGCAGTAAGAGTACAGTGTCTTCTTCACAAATCTACTCAACTAAAAGTAAAAGTATAGTGATTTAAAACTACTCCTAGAAGTATCGTTTAAAAAAAAAAAACTTATTTAAGTAACTGTAACTCGTTACTGCCACCTCTGGCCCGCGCGTGTGTGTGTGTGTGTGTGTTATAATGAGGATATTATTGCGCTTGTGAAGAGAGTCGGTGTTATTTATATGATGCAGCAGTTCAGTAAACCCATTACTTCCTGTGGAAGGCTTGTGGTTTTGGCTTGTTGAAGGTGAAGAGAGGAGACACTTTTTGAGGGACACATGCATGTTCCTTTAGTTTCTATATATATATCAAACTCGCTAATGCAACAGGATGAAGATCGACTTTGACTAAACTCGTATAAATGTCCAGATTTTTTTTATTTTATGGAAAAATCCTCCCACAGCATGAAGAACAGCTTTCCACACTCTCAGCATTCATACACTTCGTTTCTGCTTCAGCTAAAATACTTGGTAAACCTCGCAGTAGATGTTCTTCAAGAGTTGGAGATTTTCTTGTTCATCCCAGAGCAGGTCAATAGGTTTTGGTTGCAGTGATTGGGCAGGACGTTCACTGAAGGAGAGAAACACTCCAGATGATTAGAATTCAGTTCCAATGAGACTGGAGCCATGTTGGTTTACCTTCACTTTCTAGAACCTTCCCTGCTCCAAAACAACCCCAAACCTCCATTAAGCTTCCACCACCCATGTGTGTCTAACACAAGTTCTTCTGTTAGAGACAGAGATTTCCACAGAACTTTCTTCTGATTGTTCAGAAGATTGTTTTGTATTTTCCAGAACAACAGCTCTATAAGATACTAATAGTGTTATTAAAGTTACAGAGTAAAACTACTAGACAAGATCACAATAGTGCAAGGCCACACACACACACACACACACACACACACACACACACACACACACACACACACACACACAGTTCCTATTCCAAGACTTGTTACAGGAAAAGAATCCGTCTATCATCACAACAGGAAGAACAGGTGGCTTGTGTCTTTCATTTCTCTGACAAGTTCACACATGTTTGGTTCCCACTCAGCCAACCCCTTTTTACACACACACACACACACACACACACACACACACACACACACACACACACACACACACACACAGCATGGTTCTGGTCTAACCCACAGAGTGATAGCTGACCTGAACTTCTGATATTAATATGTGTGTGTGTGTGTGTGTGTGTGAGAAGAGCTGAGAGGACAAGAGCCCTGGAGGTCGAACCCAAAATCTAAACTCACAATAATGAAGATTAAATACACCATCTCCTTGATCTTCATCGTGGCTGTGGTGATCATCGAGAAGGAGAACAACATCATCTCCAAGTAAGACAAACATCTCAACATTTCCAAATACAAAAATCACACTTTCAGCGTGGATCACACTTTCCAGACCGTGCATGTGTAGATGCTAGAGATAAAGGTTCAGACTGGGTGAGAAGATCTCAGGTTTATAGGAATGCATTATTCAGGACCATGAAGATCAGGTTGAGGTTTGAGGCCTGCAGCAGGACTAAGATTAGACCCATAAACTAATTTTCATTAAGAAGAGCTTTGAGGGGTCAGGAAATATCGCAGAACATACAGACCACAGTCCAAAGAAAAAATACATGAATCTGAGAAGCTGTGTGAGCAGTTGTGTGCAGAACTGTATGTGGAACTCTGTGAGAAACAGTATGAGGAACTGTGTGGAGTTGTGTGAGCAACAGTCTGAGAAGCTGTGTAAGTAACTGTGTGAGGAACTGTGAGAGAAGCTGTGTGGGAAATGTGTGAGCAACAGTCTGAGAAGCTGTGTATGGAGCTGTGTGTAACTGTATGAGGAACTGTGTGAGGAACTGTGAGAGAAGCTGTGTGAGGAAATGTGTGAGGAGCTGTGTGAGGAACTGTATGAGAAACTGTGTGAGGAGCAGTTTAAAACTGTGAAAAGAACTGTATGAGCATGTGTTGGAGTAAAATTAAGACAGTAATGCCTGCAGTGTTTCAGCTTCATTGTTTTTGCTCTGAGGTTGTTAATGATTAATCGACTGTCTCTAACATCTTGTCGTTTTGTTTTGGAAGGGTTTCGGATAAACTGGCTCTGAAGCAGACGCCTCAGACTCCCCTCCCCTCGTCTATTCGCCAGAATGGCTCCAGTGTCCCAGTCCTGTCTGAGCTCGATTTCTCGTCCTACCTGGAAGTAAAATGGCGTCTGGAGAACATCACGAGTGAGCCGAGTGAAGGCAGGAAACATATCCTCCTACTGGCCACAACGCGAACAGGGTCCTCATTTGTGGGCGAGTTCTTTAACCAGCACGGCTCCAACATGTTCTACCTGTTCGAGCCCCTTTGGCACGTGGAACGCATGCTAACTCTGGAGGGTGGGCGGACCAATGGTACGGCTTTGACGCAGACTTATCGTGATGTTCTCCGCCAGCTCTTCCTGTGCGACTTCTCAATGCTGGAGACTTTCATCGAGCCACCGCCGAAGGATCACGTGACCACGAGACTGTTCCGGCGCGGGTCCAGCCAGTCTCTGTGTAACGATCCCGTCTGCACGCCGTTTGTTAAGAAGGGCTACGAGCCTTACCATTGCCATAACCGGCGTTGCGCTGCACTGAACCTCACGCTAGCATCCCTGTCCTGTCTGGAGAAAGAAAACCATGCAATTAAGTCTGTACGAGTACGCCAACTAGAGACTCTACGATCATTAGCAGAAGATCCAAGACTTGATTTAAAAGTTATTCAGCTGGTCCGGGACCCTCGGGCCATGTTAGCATCCCGCATGGTGGCCTTCGCGAACAAATACGAGCACTGGAAGAGGTGGATTATGGATGGAGACATTCCAGAGGACGATAACGAAGTCAGGAAACTTAAAGGGAACTGCGAGAACATCCGCGTGTCTGCTGAAGTGGGTCTCAGACAGCCCCCGTGGTTGCGTGGACGGTACATGCTAGTGCGTTATGAGGACATTGCCATGTTCCCCATGCTTAAAGCAGCTGAGATGTACCGATTCACCGGCATTCCGTTCACTCCCCAGGTGAAAGACTGGATCTTGAGAAACACGCAAGCATCCGATAAGGCAAGCGGAGTCTACTCCACCCAGAAGAATTCATCCCAGCAAGTGGAGAAATGGAGGTTCAATATGCCCTTCAAACTAGCGCAGATGGTTCAGAAACTTTGCAGACCCACCATGATTTTGTTTGGGTACACATTCGCAGAAAGCGAAGAGATGCTGACCGACAGATCCATCAGCTTGATTGAAGAAAGGACTTTCTTATGATCACAGAACGTTTTTTTACACAGAACATTGATAAATTAATTCTATTTATTATGGAGATGATTATAGTTTAAAAACAACCGAAACATCAGCTTCACGAACATCATGGAGACATGAGGAGAAATTAATTCCATGATTGTGTGCCTACAACATTTTCTACTCCATTTTTGCTGTCGTAGGTCAGAACGTCACGTTACACCATTAGCCTGGACACTTTTTGCTACCCCCTTGTGTCATGCGTTTCAGGTTTTCAGGTTTCTACTCAACTACGAATTCTGCTTTTAATCCTAAGACATTTTTTGGAATACCAGGAAACAGCACTTAAAAACCAAAAAACTACCAAAAAACAACTAAAAACACAAACGCTATTCCTGCAGTGTCGGTGTTTGCTAATAGTCAGGATCCAGAGTATCATCCACAATTCCCACGGACTAACTGCTGAGTAGTTGTTGGAATGCTAACGCAGACGTTTCTATGATGGTATTAAGAATGCTAGCTGGCTCGGGCGGCAGATAGATTAGACCAGGTTCATAACATATTCTTACGCATTGGATTTTTTTAGCTATGATGCTAATCATGTTGTTTTTTATGTCAGTGGGTTACGAGTGATTGAGCCAGATTTCTCCACGTCATTTTTGTAATCAGATCTGTCGGATACGTAGCTGAAATGTTTTCTGTTTGCTTTCATGCTACATTTGTTTGAAAGCTTGAAGCTGCCTGTGTGTGTGTGTGTGTGTGTGTGTGTGTGTTTGTGTGTGTGTGTGCATGTACTATGTGTATTAGGGCATTCCTTCTGCAGCTGGCTTGCAGAAAGGTGTGAATTCAGAGAGGTTTTGGCCGTAGACAAGTTCTGTCAACACTTCTAATTGACGTTAACGTGCGAAAATGTTGGCGCCTATACACCGTGGTGTGTTCCAATTCTGTTTTTTAATGTACGACATGTCGACTTGCCTTCGTCACTCAGCGTGTGGCTCTTACGAAACACGTCACAGTGGAGAAAGCAAAAAAAATCAACGAATCAGCTAACTAGCTGCTTTACAATATAAAAAAAAAAGCTAGCTTCCTTTGCCCCGATATAGATGAGGACTTAGCTGGGGCCCTAGGTGTGCTAACAAGCTACTGAGCTAACGCACTAGCACAGTTTTAGCTTTTAATTACACATAGAAAGCTGCAGTAATTAAACATGATAATCAGCTGATTCACTTGTTTGCTATATTATGCTAGCTGCTGTTTTAATGATCGAATTTGCTAGTTAAATTACTAGCGTGTTAACTAGCTAGCAGATGTCAATTGCAGGTAAAGGAGTGAAGCAGTAAACCTTGCTAATCAGCTTATTATAGATAGAGGTTTTTAAACAGCCGATCTTTCAGCTAATCATTTGACTAACCAGCTGTCAAAGATTGCTAGATATTTTGGTATTTAGCTAGCATAAACTTAGCAACCCATCAGTAAAAAAACTGGTGTACTAATCAGCTTCAGTTTTTTAAAACAGATTATCATCTGGTTTACAAAGATTGATATGGTTAGCTTATGGTTATTACTTGGCTAGCAAGCTAGCATTCTAACCAGCTAGCACAGTTTTAGCTGTCTAACACCTGTGTATTACAGATAGAGGAGTTTGCTAATTAGCTAATTAGTATAAAACATATCTGCTATTTGAGTAACACTTTAGATTATTAACAAGCTAAAGTGCTAGGTTTGTTTGTTTACCAGCAAGTTAGCGTACCTGATAGCTAGTTCATTTATATATAAAGAAGCAGTATTGAGGATTGAAACATGCTAATTAGATGATCACTATGCTAGCCCTTTATCGAATTCAACAGTGATGTGTTAAATGCTGGATTGGAACACAGCCTGGTGGTTTTATTTATAATAAAAGAAAAAAGAAAATGACATTTTTCTGATTTCTTTCTTTTGCACCTGAAATTTTGCTTTTTTAATGTGGAATTTATTTATTTTGACTTTTTGAAAAATATATAAAGCAAAACATTAAAATGTGGTCGTTTGTCTTCTTTGTTGTCATTGTAGCTGCCCAGCTAATATGGCTAACCTGACAGGATTTCTTAAAGAATTCTTTGCACTGCTAATGATAATTATTTGACAAACATAAGTTGGAATTGCAAAATCTTAGAAAAATGTTTTTCATCTAAAACACACCCACCCGTCTCCGTCCAAAACACACCCACCTGTCTCAGACAAAAACACACCCACCTGTCTCCGTCCAAAACACACCCACCTGTCTCCGTCCAAAACACACCCACCTGTCTCAGACAAAAACACTCTCACCTGTCTCCGTCCAAAACATAGACACACCCACCTGTCTTCACTATTTTAAATAAATGAAAGCCCAAAGGCTAGATTACAGGGTGTAATGAAATGCACAGTCTGATCATGACAAACGAACTTTTCCATAATTAGTTACGAGACAGTTTTATACGTCTGTCTCTAATGTCTCTAATGTTTACTCAGCAGTTTAATCCAGGACGGAACAAACCATCTGTAAGTTTTAAGTTTTATTGCTATTTTGAGTCTTCAGCTAAATGACTAGCGGTGTATAAGTCTCAGAGTCTTCCCTGTAATCCAGTCTGTATTTATTTTTCCTTTTCATTAACACATCATTTTTTATAACCCGTCCCCTGCAGCAGCGTGACTGTAGCAGCGTGTGTGCGGCAGGAAGCAGTAAACGCCACAGAGCTCCAAATCAGACACACACTCACTTCAGAGCCTTTAATTTCAAGCCCCAATAATCATAAGGTCTGGTTTAAACACTTGAGGTTGAAGGACCTGTGCCAGGCCATAAAGCAGCAAAGTGGAAAGTGGAGTTCAGCAGGTGTTGATCAGATGCGAAAGAAGTAATGGGAGGGAATCGGGGAGGGAATCAGGGAGTTTCAGATGCAAGTGTTTATTAAGATCCAGATTAGGAATCAGACCAAACCCTACAGTGGCGCCGCCGCTGATCCAAAACACTCATATTGTGCTTTGTGTTTTGAAAAAAGTGTTGCAGCTTCAAAGACAGAAGGTTCTTCAGCTGTGTATCTCACAGTCCCATGCATACACTTTATTAACAAAGGTTTGTGGACACCTGACTGTAAAAATTGTTATGTCCTTTCGAACATTTAATTTCACATTTAGTCCCAATTTGCGGGTATAGTAACCTCCACTCTTCTGGGAAGATGTTTAACTAGATTTTGGAGTGTGCTTGTGGAGACCTGTGGAGCTGTTCATGTTAAATAGCTCTAAAGCAGGAGATCTTTCATTTTAACCCATGGAAAACAGATCTTCATGGAGCTGCCTTTGTGCACAATCTCATGCTGGAACAGACGATTGTGTGCCTCCATTTTTTTTAGGGAAAGTTTGGGAAAGAACCACATATTGGTGGAAAAGTCAGGTGTCCCAATGCGTTTGTCCGTTTAGTGTATTCGATGCATTCATTGGATAATTTACACGATCTTCTCGGCCTGCTCTTCCAGCTGGCTAACATGAGATTAGAATTTTCAAGGAAAAGCATTTGCACTGAAGTTTATGAAATATTTGTGGTATGTTCACCACATTAGTTGTTTCTAGTCAGATATTTTACTTTACCTGCAATTTTCTGCTAGAAATGGAGTGATTTTCTTCTTTTCCTTCTATGGAAGCCTGTTCACTTAAGATAACATCTCAGGTAGCAACACCATCTGGAAAACTTGTACCCCTTAAGAGAAACCATTGAAGGCTCTAGTCCCATAGATATACAGTAGAATCATAGATGAATCGTGGACCTTGTCAAACGTCTTGCCTCCAAACTCTTTCTTTCTCCATCCTGCCCAGTAAACCCTCTCCTGAGGCACTCTATTGTTTACCTTAGCTGTGGCTTTGCTATTTGCAGAAGCTGAGACAAGACCAAGGCAGTAATTTACCTCGAGCTCCCTCTCATATGTGGTGGAGAAGCGTTAACCTCAGCCGACCACACCCAAACACACACGCACAAACATACAAGCAAACACACACACACACACACACACACACACACACACACACACACACACACACACACGCATATCTACACATGCATAGGGGCATCAGGAAACTGGAAGCAGATGCACTTAGTGACTTTTTCGGTCTCTTATAAAAATGTAGTTTCTGCTTTTAACCTTTATCAGTAATCTGAGGAATGTTTGGATAAATGAAATTCGGGACCATTCCACACCGCACATTCACATCGACAAGTAATGATCAACAGTTCTACATTCATCCATTAACATATTTTCAACATGAAAATTAATGTTTTCTCACTGATAGGCAAATATATTGTAAAGCTGAAAAACAAATGACCAAAAGAAATGAGTGGCTCAAATGGTTCCTAAGGTTTCTTCAATTCTTGGCTCATATCATCGGTTGTACAGCTAGATCCTCTCATTGACCTCCCATTAAATGTGTAGAGAGACCTTTTAAAGAAAAGTAAAGCTTAAAAGAAAACCAAGATCATTGATGCTTCTGGTAATATGTTGCTTTTCAAGTGAGTTTGATAAATTGTGACGTCTAGACGTCTGGGTCAGAGCATCTCCAACACTGCAGCTCTTGTGGGATGTTCCTGGTCTGCAGTGGTCAGAATTTATCAAAGGTGCTCCAAGAAAGGAACAGTGGTGAACCGGCGACAGGGTCGTGGGGGACGAGGATCAGTGATGCACGTGAGGAGAGAAGGCTGGTCCGTGTGGTCTGATCCAACAGACGAGCTCCTGTAGTAACTGCTGAAGAAGTTAATGCTGTTGATGTTCGATGGGTCACGACTGGTTAAGCAGCAAAAGGGGACCAAAATTAGGCAAGTGGTCATAATGTTATGGATGAACAGTGTATTTTTTTCTGACGCACAAGTCAGTATACACAAAGCAGCACTTATTAGTTGATTAGAATCAGCACACTTGAGCACAACATATTTAGGTTTTAACGATTTAACTTAATTATTTTATCAACTGTGTATTGCAGGTACCTCCATGGACCTGCCTGACTTTTTCTTTGACACCAACACCCAGAATCCTTTACTTAGTTTATTTCATTACTTGGGAGTGTAACCTTATATTCTGGGCCAGCTAGCTGCCCTGTGAGGAGAATCTGAAATCTGATTGGATAAATTAATACAATTTCATGGAACAAATATTAGAATTTAGGTTGGTAATGTAGGTCAGTGGTTCGGATAGTGTTTAGGCAGCAGAGAAGACTTTGCTGGCCCGTACTTCCCAACACTGGTAAAACAAATGTTTACTGATTAAAAATGGATTTTCGGTGAAGTTTGGTTTTTAATGCTATTAAAATGAATTTGTGTTAACACGTTATTAACACGTACATTTTGACAACCCTAATTAATGTGTTATCTAATGAATATATTCAGGCTGACCATTCAATTCAATTGAATTCAATTAAATGTTTATTTGTATTGCACTTTTAACAATAACCTTTGTCTCAGAGCAGCTTTACACAGATAATGTGGTGATATGAAATGAAGATGTTCTTTATAAGTTTAAGTTGGTCCCTGAGAAGCGAGCCGGTGGAGACTGTGGCAAGGAAAAACTCCATGAGATGGCATAAGGAAGAAACCTGGAGAGGAACCAGACTCAAGAGGGAACCTCATCCTCATCTTGGTGGCACCGAATGTCCATTTATTACAGATAAACGATGTTGCGGGGTGCAGTGATGATGATCAGAAGCAAACTGTAGTCCTGAGTCAGTGTAGCAGACTGTTGACATTACATACAGTCCAAACCCATCCTCAAAGCTCCCGTTCTTACTCTGAAAATTCCAAGGACCCTCCCAAGGCATTCATGAGAAACCGTTCCCTGCTGCACAGAGTGGCCTCCAATCGAAGAGAACACTGTTCAGAGGCAGGCCTAGACGAAGTTTAAAGATCCAAGGAGGGAAGAGGAGGAGAAACAGTGGTCACTTGAACCTCATGAGCATGTTTATCTTGAGAGAGAGAGAGAAAGAGAGAGAGAGAGAGAGAGAGAGAGAGAGAGGAAGAGAGAGAGGGAGAGAAGAAGGGTGACAGAAAGAGAAGGATATGGATTATTATGTGTCCTAATTGTTGTATGAAAGTTAAGGACACTGTGCAGTTGGGACTCCTGCAAGACTCGCTATAGCAGCATCCACCATATAGAACACAAGCAGAGAAAAGATGATGATGATCAGGTGATCAGGAATGTGTCTGTTCTCAGTCATGTTTCCATCAGTGACTCCCTCTGTCTCACCCACGTTAACCCCAGACTTCTTACTGCATTCTGCTTGCTCATAGTGAGTTTCAGAAACTAGTCTACATCTGTGGTGTGTGAGAGACAGGAAGTGACAGGAAAAAGGTTGATGTGCTCAAAACGACATAGTGAGAAGAAACAAATATCCACAACACCAAATAGATTAAAACTAAAGTAACGAGTCTGTTTAAAAAATGTAAGAACTAGAAAGTACAGATATTTGTGTAAAAATTAAATGAGTGAAAGCAAAACATTGTCCAAAAAATAAATAGTGAAGTAAAATGATCTCCTCAAGTACAGTAATGAAGAATTTGTTCTTCTTTACTTCCCCTCTCTGGTACATGGTTTGTACAAAGTCAAACACACGGCACGCTACACTAGAGAAAGAGCTATAAATGATGCCAGCCTTTTGCCACATGTTAGCATGAATGTGGGTTCAGCTGTGGAATAAAATTAGTTCAGCTCTAAAAGCTACACAAACATGATTCAGATTATGGGTCTAAATATGCCTCTGATATACCCAACCACTCCGCTAATCATATCTTCAGGTCTGCTCCGTGTCCTGCCTGAGATAATTCCTCGTTCAGGCACAGTCATGTTGACGGTGTTCTTGGCAGCCAGATGTGGATGAGTTCATCGCCTTTACCCCGCAGTGGTATGTGGAGCAGATGAGTGGGTCTGCAACGGGACGTCGCTGCTATCTGGGGAACATTACAGTGATGATTACAGGATGTTAGTAACGCTTATAGAAATGTATAGATGGCTGCAAAGTCTGGACAAAAATAGAATAAATTCGAAAGCATTTTGACTGGACAAATTCGGATGCGGACATAATTATGGACTAAAGCGCAGTACAGGACGTTTGTGAGGGTTTTGTGCCCAGGGGGTAGAGTTTATCTCAAAGAAAGACACTAAAAATTGTATAGTAACATGTACATATAGAAGTTATTTTTATATAGACTGGTATCACTTCTCTCTTTTCTTTATAAATCTCTGTTTTTAACCAACTGTCTGTTTATCTCTCACAGAACAACCTCCATGATCCAAACCAGTCTGGCTTCAAAGCGGCACATTCTACAGAGACGGCCCTTTTGGCTGTCACTGAGAAATTAAATGCTGCTCGATCAGCCAAGCTGTCATCTGTCCTCATGCTCCTCGACTCTTTCAGCAGAATTCAACACAATCAACCACAAGACTCTCTTTTCTACCCTCAGGAGCCTCGATATCTCTGGAGCAGCTTGGGAATGTTTTGCTTCCTTCCTAGGAGGTTGCTCATACCAGGTGACATGAATAGGGTCCACATCTTCCCCAATGCAGACTCTCCACTGGTGTCCCAAAAGGCTCAGTACTTGGTCCCCTCATTTTCTCCCTCTATACCAACTCTCTTAGTGAAGTCATATCCTCACATCAGTTTTCCTCCCATGTATTTCTTCAATCTTTTAAAACGTTACAATCCGTCACGCTTCTTCAGATCTCGAAACTCTGGACTTCTAGTAGTCCCTAGAATAGCAAAGTCCACTAAAGGTGGTAGAACATTCTCACATTTAGCTCCTAAACTCTGGAACAGTCTTCCTGACAGTGTTCGGGGCTCAGACACACTCTCCCAGTTTAAGTGCAGATTAAAGATGTATCTTTTTAGAAAAGCCTACACATAACACACATCACATCATAACCTTGTGCTCCAGAACATCTGATTACATGCACATTATCAACTTGTGCTGTTAATATCATTAACAGCAGCTACGCTAATTCCTCTCCACTGCTTCTCTTTCTCTCCCCATCCCGAAGCTTCCTGAGGTTCCTCCAGCTCCAGTCATGTCCCACATCATGAAGATTGTGGTCCTTTAAAGAATTAGATGCCCACAAACATCCCAAACCATCTAGAGACGTATCAGCACCAATTGGATCCCACTTTATGTGGAGTTTGGACACTGGACCTCCTGGAGTGTCTAAAGGCTCTGGAATGGAGAAACTGGTATTGGATCTGTGCTAATCTCAGATGTTGAGCTATTTTATGAGTTGCTCAGTAGCTCCTAGTTTTATAACCATAATGACTGTAGAAGACTGTAGAAAGATCATCACTCAAAAGCACATACTCCAGTGCTCATGTTAGTTTTCACTCTTCAGTGTTCTGTAGTGTTTAAAGACTATAATCACACTCTTGATGTCACCCAAATAAGGATGAGGTTCTGCTTTTGAGTCTGGTTCCTCTCAAGGTTTCTTCCTCATGATATTTAAGGGAGTTTTTGCTTCACCACAGTCTCCATGGTGCTCATCAGGGATTAAACACATCATTCACCTTCACTGTTGATTTCTGTAAAGCTGCTTTGAGATGATGTCTGTTGTGAAAAGCGCAATAGAAATAAACTTGACTTAAGCTTTTTTAGTAAAAATATAAATAAATAAGTATAAAAGAGGTCAAATTCAACCCTTTAAAGAAACACACATTTATTCTTAAAATTTCTTTCTTTACAAATATAAAAAAAGAATAATAAACTTCTAAAGTTTTAAATCAGCACCAAAATCCGCCATGATGCACATATCCGGCAATTAAAACCGTCCGTGTGGAAACATAGCAAAAGTTCCGTTTGGTGTCCTGATGATTTACGTCATTTAAAAGACCACAATTACTTTAAAACATTAACAAGAATATTTTGTCTCCATGCTCTTTTTTGAGTTTGGTTTCACTAATAATAAACAAACATTTGCATAAAGCATCAATGTTAGTCCATGTGCATGTTGACGCCGGAGGAAGGCGGGGCGATCAGCGAGACTGTGGGTGAAAACGGAAGTAAATAAAGGAATTCTGCTTGGTGAACTTTTGGCTGCCTCTTTCTTCCAGCGTGGAACCTGTGGAATATGTTACAGTATTATTTTAGGTACATTAAATAATAGTGTGCAATTAAGGTGCGATTAATCACGAGTTAACTCGAATCAAGTTTATTTCGATTGTGCTTTTCACAATGGATATTGTCTCAAAGCAGCTTTACAGAATTTAAGAATTAGGGTGAATTATGAGTTTATATACCATAATACATGACAATCATGTGATTAATCGTGA
>MU597129.1:1283436-1294703 GCA_024362625.1 Silurus asotus
GCCCCGGGGCCTACCATTTTTTCACAACCTACACACTGAGGTGTCTAGGTCCTGGGAGACCCTATATGCAGCCTGTACCGTTCCCCCACATTCGCTATACGCGTATATAGTAAGGTTCAGGGAGTGCTGCTTTGGGGGGTTGCCCAGGGTTGAAGAGAAGCTAGCTGGCTATTTCTCCCCAGGTGATGCATATTTGCCTATTTTGTATTGCCTACAAAAGCCACTTTGGCTATAGTAGGTAGGGCTTACATGGTGACAGGTCAGGCTGGGGGTTGCCTCCACATGATGAGTGTGTTGCAGGCATACCAGGCTGACCTGCTAAGAGAGATGTACGAGGGATTCAGCTCTGGGGCTGACGATTTGGGAGTTACGCTATGCTGTGACCTAACCCTCAGGGTCCCCAAGGTCAGTCCATGTCAGCTCTAATAGCCACAGAAAGGCTTCTGTGACTCGCCCTGTAAGCGGAGATTCCCGACAGAGACAGAGCTTTCCTTCTGAACGACTTCAAGGCTCCAATGTCTGCAGGGCACTGCCCTGGCTGTTCTGAGAGGGCCAGAAACCAGTTTCGAGAGGCTGGTTCCCTGATCAGGTGTCTTGGCACTGAAGGCCAGGCTGTTAGCTCCACCACAGGATGTGCCTTGGAGCATAGCCTCCCTCCAGCGGGTGTCTCCCTCCATCTCTGCCCGAGAGATCTATGGAGGAAACCCGCCGCCTCTCCGGAGGCTCCGACAGCTGCAGGGCAATGCTCCAGCCGCTCTGGGAGGTTCAGAGGCCAGCCTGAGAGGCTGGTTCCCCTGAGAGATTTCCTGGCAGCTTGTTCGATAGAGAGGGCCTACTCGATCCAATTAGGGTCTTCTCCTCCCCAGTTCAATGGGTTGTGTCCCAACCTGGTGGGACCCAAGCAGGCTCTGGTCCTAGAGCAAGAAGTATACACCCTTCTAAGGAAAGAGGCCATCAAATAGGTTCCTCCCCTAGTCAGTAAGTCGGGTTAATACAGCCAGTACTTCATTGTTCCAAAAAAGGACAGAGGTGGCCAAGGCTACGCCTGTACGCCTTCCCTCCTATTGTGCTGCTCCCGGGAGTTCTGGAAAGAAACCGCCAGGAAGGAGTATGTCTCCTCCCGATGGCACCTTGTTGGCCGTGCAGACCATGGTTTACAGACCTGTTGTCCCTCCTTTAAGGGACCTCCTTGGGAAATTCCCCTAAGGAGGGATCTCCTCTCGCAGGCAGGGGGCCCTAGTTTACCCCCCACCAGAGTTATGGAAGCTATTACTGTGGCCCCTGAAGGGGACACAGTTTCTAGCAGCTGGTCTTTCTACTGAGGTAGTTGAGACCATCCTCCATTCCAGAGCTCCCTCCACGAGGAGGTCGTATGCCGCTTGATGGCAGCTGTTTTCTATGTGGTGTAAGCATCACCAATTAGACCCAGCAAACTGCCCGGTTGGTTCAGTTCTGGAGTTCTTGCAGGAACAGTTTGACACAGGGTTGGCCCCATCCACCCTGAAAGTTTACAAGTCCGTTATCGCGGCTTATTGTACCCCGCCTGCGTAGCAGTCGCTGGGGAAACACCCTCTCATGACACGTTTCCTACGCGCCACCCGGAGGCTGAGGCCCAGGATACGACCCAGCAGCTGTGGCCCTCACAGAAAAGGTTTTCCTGGCAATAAGCAGACTCTCAGCAGATGGATATTGGATGCTATTACCACATGTTATGAGTCCTCTGGTGTTCCCACTCCTTGAGGAGTAAAGCTCATTCAACCCGGAGTATGCCAATCTCTATGCCCTGTTCCACAGGGGAAGCCATTTTGTAGCTTAATGGTTTACGTGACGTCACCTGCCGATGACGTCACGACTTGCCTATTGGCCGGATTTCACACGTGATTCAGAGCGTGGACAACACCTCGCATTGTCCTAGTTCCCTAAAGGAACTAGGTTTACATACAGAACCTAGAGACGTTCTCTTCACTTCTCATCTCATCTGTTCACGTCTCATCTCTTCTCTTCTTCTCATTATATTAGTTAGATTATATAGATCTGAAGTACTGAGAGGTGGATTGGTGAGTAAAATGAATGCTCTGGTCACATGATCCTCAGGGTTTAACAGCTGATAAAATGCTGTTCTTTCTGTTGGTGATTGTGATAACAGTGGGTTTTTTCTCTGCATTGGTTCTGCTGAGGTTCTTCATCCCCAAGCTCTACTGAGTGAATGTCAGTGTCAGAGATCAGGCTTTGTGCAGTTTTGTGTGTGTGTGTGTGTGTGTGTGTGTGTGTGTGTGTGAGAGAGAGAGAGAGAGAGAGAGAGAGAGAGAAAACAGAGGGGGAGAGAGAAAGATTAGAGTAAACACCATGGAAACCACATCTCCAACTGAATCACTCTCACAGCCGATTTGTGTCTGTCAACACCCTGCTGTTCTTCTGGTAAAGATATACAGCATGTGAGAAAGAGAGAGAGAGAGAGAGAGAGAGAGAGAGAGAGAGAGAGAGAGAGAGAGAGAGTCACTGATGCTCCCCTGAGAGACAATTTGATTATAGCTGAACAAACGACTATCATTCATGTAGGAATAGAGAAGTAAGAAGAGAGACGGTGTGTGTGTGTGTGTGTGTGTGTTTGTGTGTGTGTGTGCATGAGTGTATGTGTGTGTGTGTGTGAGTGTGTGTGTGCATGAGTGTGTGTGTGTGATAATCTGTAGTAATGAACACTATCACTGACATCAAATCATTTCGAATCCACACATTACAGCAGAACTGTCTGAGAACTCGATTGTGTATCTCTCTCTCTCTCTCTCTCTCTCTCTCTCTCTCTCTCTCTTTCTCCCATTCTCCTGCTTTTAAAAACACTCGACTGGTCTTCTTCCTGAATATCTTCAGTACATTGTCAGTGCTTTGTCTCACTTCCTGTCCACACCAGGTCTTTTCCTTTAAAGGATATTTTCGAGTTTCTGGTGGAAACGGGGCTGTGCTTCCACACCACAAGTTTATTCTTTAAACCTTGAGTCAAACAAGTGAAAGACGACCAGACGTGTGTCCGACTGGAGATGTTTTTTCCCCCACTGTAACCCAAACACCAGAGACAACCTGTGCAGGTTCTGACCACTGACTTTATTACAAACTATATTTACACTGGATCTTCATCAAACAATAAATTCATGTAAAATGTTTTGAAATAGAATTTTAAACTCTAGAGCCAAAAGTTTGTGGACACATTAACATAAGATCATGTGCTTCTTTTTAACCCACATCTACTCTTGATTTGCTAGTGAGAGAAGGTGAGAAGGTGAGGAGGTTCTATAGGGTGGTGCACTATAGCAGGAGATCTTCCACACCAGCCCATGGAAAGCATATCTTCATAGTGCTGGGTTTGTGCACCGGGGTATCGTCTTGCTGGAACAGTTTGGTTTTCCTAGTTCAAGTGAAAGCAATATTTCATGCTGCATCCAGAAACGTCTGATACAATCATGTGCCTCTAAGTTTATTTGGGGAAGAACCACATACAGGTGGAAAGGTTGGGTGTCTGAATACCTTTGGTATAGATAGATAGATGTAGCTTGAACATGTAAATGACAGGTTGATTGTTTCAAATTCTGATTTCATGATATATGCTGAACCAGCTGGGACTCATCTCGTCTCACAGTCTCTCTGCTGCACAGAAATCTGCAATCGTTCCTTCCTGAAAGCCTGATTTAGCTCCCTGACCCCTTCAGATTCCTTCAAATAGTCCCTCCACACACACACACACACACACACACACACACACACACACACACACACACACACACACACACACCCAAGGGGGGTCTCACACACAAAAGGCACACACACACACACACACACACACACACACACACACATACCCAATGGAGGGGTCACAAACTCAACTGTTGGTTTAAAGATAGTAGCTGTTCTAATGTAAACACGAGTGGGAGCATGCGAACATTCTTCAGCATGAACAATGAGGAGCCGCCTGCTGCATGTGTTTGCTCCTGCTGTGGCTCTAAACCTGCAATACACACCGACATAAACAAACAACACAACATACAACAATATACACAACACAATAAACTAACAACACAACAAACTACAATATACACAACACAATAAACATAAACAACACACTATCCACAACACAATAAACAAACAACACAACATACGACAATATACACAACACAATAAACATAAACAACCCAATATACACAACACAATAAACAAACAACACAACATATGACAATATACACAACCCAATAAACATAAACAACACAATATACACAACACAATATACACAACACACTAAAACATACTACAATTTAAACAGCACAATTAACATAAACAACACACGCAACCCAATACACACAACACTCCAATGCACAATACAACATACACAACAGTTAATAAGCCTCTAATTAACAAAATGAATTTGAATCCAAATGTTTGATCAAATAACAGACCCAGTTCTGTTCCTACTTACAAGAGAACAATATCTTTGAAGAGTTTCAGTCAGGTTTTAGGCTCCATCATAGCACAGTTTCTGTTATTCTGTTTCTGATATTGTTCTCTTGTAAGTAGGAACAGAACTGGGTCTGTTATTTGATCAAACATTTGGATCCATATTCATTTTGTTAATTAGAGGTTATTAACTGTTGTGTATGTTGTATTGTGCATTGGAGTGTTGTGTGTATTGGGTTCAAGGCTTCATCTCTTTGTTAGTTTTACTAGATCTTAGTGCTGCATTCGACACTGTAGATCATGATCTTCTCCTAGATTGCTTACAGAATTACATCAGCATTCAGGGACAGGCATTAAGCTGGTTTAAATCCTACCTGTCTGATCATTACCATTTCTTATACTTAAATGCAGGGCTATCCAGGCAACGTGCCACAAGGTTCAGTTCTAGGACCCCTGCTTTTCACAATATACATGCTTCCGTTAGGAAATATTATTAGAAGGCATGGAATTAGCTTCCACTGTTATGCTGATGATACTCAGCTATACATCTCATCTAAACCAGGCGATACGCTCAATTAACCCAGATTACTGAGTGTGTTAAATAAATAAAAGTCTGGATGACTCATAACTTTCTACTATTAAATTCTGATAAGATGGAGATTTTGCTCATCAGCCCAAAAACCAGTACACAGAAGCTCCAGCATCTCAACCTGCATTTAGACAGATGTTCTGTAACCACTAGTTCAACAGTAAAAGATCTGGAAGTTATTTTAGAGCAACTAATCTTTTAAAAATCACATCAACCAAGTTACAAAAACAGCTTCTTTCACCTTATAAATATTTCTAAGCTAAGAAACATGTTGTCTGTATCTGATGCAGAGAAGCTCGTCCATGCGTTCATGACCTCCAGAATAGACTACTGTAATGCATTACTAGGTGGATGTCCTGTGTCATTAATAAACAAGCTTCAGTTAGTCCAGAATGTAGCAGCCAGAGTTCTTACAAGGTCAAGAAAATTTCACAATATAACCCTAATCTTCTCTTCGCTGTGCTGGTCACCAGATTACCAGTAAAGAAATTCCCAGTACAGAGCAACAGAGGCCGATACAGTTTCCATTATTACAGCTTCCATTATTACCAGTAGAATTCCCATTAATACCATTTAAGCCAATAAAGATTCAGGGTTTCTGTTGATGTTTTCAGCAGGATCGTGATTCTGATGAGAAACATTGTAAAGATGTGTGAAAATCTTAAAAGCTTTAGATTACAGAACTTTTGTGTAGTTCTTCTGAAACCACTCCAGACTCTTGCTGGGGCAGTTCTGAGGCAGTTCTGGAGAAGTTCTGAGGAAGCTGTGACTCAGCTGTGAGGGAGAACAGTGTGTGCTTTTCACATCTTTGTGTGAAAAGTGGCAGCAGGTTGGCATGTAGGGGCATCAGCGCTGCGTTTGGGATGTTTCCCTGCTGCTCTTTTGTGGACACAAACGCTGCCATTGAGTCTGAATGAGTGCGTCTTTGTGCTCGTCTCGTGACCCTCATCATGCTACAGAAGGAAATGCTGTTTCAGGCCAGGACACACACACACACACACACACACACACACACACACACACACACACACACACACACACACACACACACACAGAGCACACAGAGCACACAACCCATTCATTTACTCCCATCTTTCAGACCTTTCTCACAGACTGTTTCTTAGGAGTTTAGAGCAGTCTGTGTTTCTCAGTGAGGCGGGGTTTAGAGCAAGCTGTTTCTCAGGGAGGCGGGGTTTAGAGCAGCCTGTGTTTCTCAGTGAGGCGGGGTTTAGAGCAGCCTGTGTTTCTCAGGAAGGTGGGGTTTAGAGCAGGCTGTGTTTCTCAGGAAGGTGGGGTTTAGAGTGGGCTGTGTTTATCAGGAAGGCGGGGTTTAGAGCGGGCTGTGTTTATCAGGAAGGCGGGGTTTAGAGCAGCCTGTGTTTCTCAGGAAGGCGGGGTTTAGAGCAGGCTGTGTTTCTCAGTGAGGCGGGGTTTAGAGCGGGCTGTGTTTATCAGGAAGGCGGGGTTTAGATCAGGCTCTAGATCAGGATTGTTAAGTTAAATAATCAAAATTACCTGAATTTTAATAATGGCAACAAAATATAGAATTTTAATAAATAAAATTAAATAAAAATGTTACCCCTTAAGAAATAGCTTACATCATACTTACATACTACACTCACTGTCCACTTTATTAGAAACACCTGCCCATTCATGCATTTTTCTAACAAACCAATCATGAAGCAGAAGCAAAAGCACAGGTATGACATCATGCAGATACATTTTCAGGACATTCAGGGTGATTCAGAATTGATCAGAAGGTGTTGGTGAATGTTTCCCGGACCAGCAGCTCTGGCAGAAATAAAGGTTGTGGTTTAAGATGCATAAAATACTTTCTACATTTTTTTGTGCTGTTATTGGAAAATAATCCACATAATACTTAAAAATAATCCATAATTACTTCCCAGATCCATTTCATGCAGCATTATGGATAATAAATTCTAAATAATAAAGATTTCTAAACTGAAATTAAGAAATGCGTCCATGCGTTCATGACCTCCAGACTGGACTATTGTAATGCATTACTAGGTGGATGTTCTGCATCATTAATAAACAAGCTTCAGAATGCAGCAGCCAGAGTTCTTACAAGGTCGAGAAAATATCACCACATAACCCCAATCTTCTCGTCCCTACACTGTCCTTCTGTTAAGTTTCAAATCCACTACAATCTACTGCTACTTCCTTATAAAGCACTAAATGGTTTATCTCCATGTATCTCCAGTCTTTTAACACGCTACAATCCGTCACGCTCCCTGAGATCTCAAAACTCTGGACTTCTAGTAGTTCCTAGAATAGCAAAGTCCACTAAAGGTGGTAGAGCATTTTCACATTTAGCTCCTAAACTCTGGAATAGTCTTCCTGACGGTGTTCGGGGCTCAGACACACTCACCCAGTTTAAGTGTAGATTAAAAACATATCTTTTTAGCAAAACCTACACATAACACACATCACATCATAACCTTGTGCTCCAGAACATCTGATCACATCACATTATCAACTTGTGCTGTTAATATCATGAACAGCAGCTACGCTAATTCCTCTCCACTGCTTCTCTTTCTCTCCCCATCCCGAAACACCCTGAGGTTCCTCCAGCTCCAGTCACATCCCACCTTATGAAGATTATGGACTTTGAACTCGCAAACATCCTGAACCATCTAGAGACGTACCAGTGCCAATTGGATCCCACTGCATGTGTGGAGTTTGACATTGGACCTCCTTGAGTGTTTAAAGTCTCTGGCATGGAGAAGCTGATGCTGGATCTGTGATGATCACAAATGTTGAGCTCAGTAGCTCCAACTTTTAAACTAAAGACTGTAGAATTTACTTATAATCTTATACTCCAGTACTCATGTTAGTTCTCACTCTCCAGTGTTCTGTACTGTTGAAAGATTTATGATCAAACTCTTGATATCACCCAGATGAGGATGGGTTTCCCTTTTGAGTCTGGTTCTTCTCAAGGTTTCTTCCTCATAACATCTAAGGGAGGTTTTCCTTGCCACAGTCGCCACGGCTGCTCATCAGGGATAAAAACACACCATTCACCATCACTGTTTATTTCAGTTAAGCTGCTTTGAGACGATGTGTGTTGTGAAAAGTGCAATAGAAATAAACTTGACAAAATATAATCTATGGTGGAAATTTAGTGACCAAAATTCTGGGATAATTTGATTAGATTTGTGAATGTAATAAAAAAGACCGGGGAGTGTAAGGTATTTAAATTTGTCTATAATAACAATATTGTGCTGTAATAATAATAATAATAATAATAATAATAATAATAATAATAATAATAATAATAATAATATGTTTCACATTCATGAAAATGTGTGTAGGTGATCGTGCCCTCTGATGGACACAAGCGGTATTGCAGGGTGCAGATGTTCGCCTCGTTGACCTCTTTAAGACTCTTGGATTAATAATCAGCTATTCATCTTGAAGCCTGTCATTCAGTAAGAAAAAAAAAATAGCAGCTGGACCAATCAGTGGCTTTTGGAATGTTAATGAAACGAAGTCTGTAGGAAAAGTAAAAGTGAACAGAGAGTGCAGTCTCACAGCCGGGGAACAGGGCTTCATTCAGAGAGGAGCAAATTAACATTAAACACTAAACTGGCAGGCGGGGCAGAGAGGGGATGGAGGGCATGGAGGGCAGAAAGGGCAGGGCACTTCACTAATGCAAATCAGTTCAGTAGGTTCAGTTGGTAAAAATGATTCTTTCTGATTTCTTTACTGATTTGTTTAAAGTGAAGTGAACAGTAATCATTGTTTATTTTTTTATCAAATATATATTTTATTATATGATTATATCATGGATGTAAAATAATTATTTTCACATTCAAACCAACACACAGTCCCGCTGTATGATCGAGAAAACTTCAGACTGATGCTACACTGAAAAGGCAGGAATCTGATTCAAAATCAGACACCAAAAGATACTAAATCAGACATTGTGTGTGTGTGTGTGTGTGTGTGTGTGTGTGTGTGTGTGTGTGTGTGTGTGTGCGTTTCTGTTTGTTTGTTTATCAAATTGTGTAATTTTATAAAGCTGAAGTGAAACACAGAAGCTTTCTGTTAGTGACATATTCAAATGTGTGTTACATCCACAATATGGAGTGTTTTATTTCTCTCTCTATCTAACACACACACACACACACACACACACACGCACGCACACACGCACACACACACACACACACACACACACACACACACACACACACACACACACACAGCATACCCACTAACCACAGTGCATAAAAAGTGGTTGCTTTTATCTTCCCAATGCTGAAATGCTGACATCATACTAACAAATAAAAAGACAACACCTAAAATACACACACACAGTTTGTGAGTTATTTATTTATTAAATTGTTTGTTCATTAGTTTTGACACTCTTCATCTATGGTTCCTATTTAATTAGAACACCTTCCTTCCTTTTCTCCTTAATGAAATTTAATAGCATGTATTGTTTTTGAATTATGTTATTTATTTGATTGTTATTTGTTGAAGTTCCTCATTCTGTCACTAGAGGGCGTAAACGAGTGCTTTCATACATTATTGTTAACGTGTTTTCTCTTTTGGTTTAATTCCATAATAATCTGAACTGAATTACATGTGGAAGCAGCTGTAGACTCCACAAAACAGCTGGAAAAACCCAGAATGTAAAGAAAATTTGTCACATGTGGAAAACACATCAGACCCATGTTTATTTAATGGTTGCTCCAGCTCCAGTCATGTCCCACCTCATGAAGATTGTGGAGCTTTGAAAATAATAGATGCTGCAACCATTCTGAACCATCTAGAGGCGTACCAGTGCCATTTAAATCCAACTTCATGTAGAGTTTGGACATTGGACCTCTTTGAGTGCTTAAAGGTTCTGGCATGGAGAAGCTGGTGTTGGATTTATGATGATCTCAGATGTTGAGATATTTTATGAGTTGCTCAGTAGCTCCTGGTTCCACAACATCATCTGACTGTAAAAGTCTGTAGAAAGATCATCACTCTTGATGTTAGCCAAATGAGGATGAGGTTCTGCTTTTGAGTCTGGTTCCTCTCAAGGTTTCTTCCTTATAACATCTAAGGGAGTTTTTCCTTCACCACAGTGTCCCCAAACACATCATTCACCTTCACATATAATTCATATGGCAGTGAGGTCTGAATGATTTCTGCTACGGGGGTTCATTCATGACTATTTGAAGTATTCGCTCAGTTCTAGTCTTTGAGCTCTTGCTTTATTTTGCCTGACTGGGATGAGCGAGCAATCAGGGTAGAATTCCTTTCTGGAGTGGAGTTTTATGTGCAGAAAACAGGAATGTTTGGAATTCCTCTGTAAACTGCAAATCAGAAATGAATGATCACCACAGTGAACTCATTTCCCATGCTGTAAAAAAGAATACAAACAAACAAACAAACAAATGGGATGAAATGAGAGTGAGCTGTGACTGTACCCTGAACATGAGGGTTAAATGAAGTGCTAGGATTCTTTTCAAGATTTGCTTGGGGAAGAATTTTACTTTTCAACATCACGTAAATGTAAATGTATATACCGTATTTAAATGTATTTCTCTTGTCATTTTGAGACTGGTCTACTGCAACTCTCTGCTGGCAGGTCTTCCCCTGAACGCTATTCGTCCACTGCAAATGATCCAAAACGCAGCTGCATGACTTGTGTTCAATCTGCCCAAGTTTTCCCACACCACCCCACTGCTGCGCTCCCTTCACTGGCTTCCAGTAGCTGCACGTATCAGATTCAAAACACTGATGATGCCTACAAGGCCAAAAATGGACCAGCACCATCTTACCTCAGTGACCTCATCACATCTCGCACTGCACCACCTTCTCTCAGAATGAGAGGTAAGTACACTTCAAGGCTCTTCTCTGTTCTGGCACTGAGGTGGTGGAATGAACTTCCCCTTGCTAATAAAATGGATGAGTTGCTGCTCCGGATATCATCACACAAACGGATTAAGGAATGTAATGTCATGATTTTCACGGAAACATGGCTCAACAACAACATTCCCAGCAGCGCCATTGAGCTCGGGGGTCGCAGTGTTTATCGGGCGGACAGGACGGCAGAGGACTCTGGTAAGCGCAGAGGTGGAGGTCTGTGCATTTATGTTAACAACTCATGGTGCACGGACTCTACTGTTACTGAAAGTCATTGCTCTGTTCATTTAGAGTATTTGATGATTAAGTGCAGACCCTTTTATCTACCGAGAGAATTCTCAGCCATTGTTGTGAC
>MU597129.1:1294893-1342560 GCA_024362625.1 Silurus asotus
TACACATCATCTGTTTTGGACCATATTAACACGTGCATTGACAATGTCACTACTGTCAAACACGTGAAATGCTTTCCTAACCAGAAGCCGTGGATGAACTCTGAAGTCCGTCTCCTGTTGAAAGCAAGAGATGCTGCCTTTAAATCTGGCAGTGTGGAGGACCACAACAGAGCCGGGGACAACCTGAAAAGAGGCATCAGGAAAGCAAAGCTCACATTTAAACGCCACATAGAAGAGCACTTCCACAACTCTGACCCCAGACGCATGTGGAAAGGCATTCAGTCAATCACGGACTACAAACCCACAGCTCAACCAACCAGCAGTGCCTTCCAACCGAACGAACTGAATCACTTTTTTGCTCGTTTTGATCAAAGCACAGGACATTTTACACCAACCACGGACTCTGCTACTGCTTACAGCCCACTTTCAATCTCAACAATGGACGTCTATTCAGTGTTCAGCAGAGTGGATGCATGTAAGGCAGCTGGCCCGGACGGCATACCTGGTCCTGAATCACCTCACTGCGGGCCTACCACCTACACTGGACCCATACCAGTTTGCCTATCGCCCGAACAGGTCAACAGAGGATGCAGTTTCCACAGCTCTTCATTCTGCTCTCACCCACCTGGATAAAAGCAACACGTACATCAGAATGCTGTTCACTGACTTTAGCTCTGCGTTCAATACAGTCCTCCCCACTGTACTGATCACTAAGCTCAGTGAACTGGGTATCACCTCCACTTGCAGATGGATTCTGGACTTTCTCACCAACAGACCTCAATCTGTCAGGTTGGGAAACCAAGAATCCTCAACCCTAATTCTGAACACTGGCATACCGCAGGGCTGTGTTCTGAGCCCACTGCTCTACTCCCTTTTCACCCACGATTGTGCTCCTCTGTATAACTCCAACATCTTCATCAAGTATGCAGACGACACCACCGTGGTCGGCCAGAGGGAAGAGATCCGAATTCTGGCAGCATGGTGTGCCACCAACAACCTGACCCTCAACGCCACAAAGACCAAAGAGCTCATTGTGGACTTCCGGAAATCCAACAGCAGGAGACATCTACCAGTCAACATCAACGGAACCGAGGTAGAGCGAGTCTCCAGCTTTAAGTTCCTGGGAGTTCACATCTCTGAGGATCTGTCATGGCAGCAGAACACGTCAGCTCTGGTTAAAAAAGCACAACAGCGCCTGTACTTCTTGAGAAGTCTCAAGAAATCTCATCTGTCCCCAAGGATTTTAACGAGCTTCTACCGCTGCATCATTGAGAGCATCCTGACCAACTCCATCACTGTATGGTACGGAGGCTCCACTGTGTGTGAACGTAAAGCACTGCAAAGGGTGGTCAAAACCGCCCAACGCATCACTGGCACCCAACTACCTGCCATTGAACACCTTCACCACAGCAGATATCTGTGTGGAGCTTACAGCATCATCAAGGACTCTTCACATCCCAGTCATTAACTGTTTAACCTCCTTCTATCAAGAAGGAGATACAGGAACTTACGTACCAGAACCAGCAGGTTCAGGGACAGCTTTTTTCCATCCACCATCACACTACTGAACTCAACACTACACCGCTAAATCACTACAAAAACAAACATAAACAAAGACTGTATATAACCCTGTACAATACATGTACTTCATCTTTCTGAAATACTTCAATTAGCACTTCCAGAATTCTAGGGTTATATTTATGTTAAGTGTGTAATCTTGCGTACCAGTGTAGATGTATTCATTACTCGTCGCTCTGGATAAGGGCGTCTGCTAAATGCTGCAAATGTAAATGTAAATGTAAATCTTAGTGTGGCTCAGGATTCAAACTCATGACCTTCATTTTAAATGTCTAATGCATTAACCACTAGGCTAGCACCTTCCCCTTTACATCTCTGCATTTGCAGGGCTGAAAAGACTGACAACAGTCTTGAAGGCTTATTATATGTAAACAATCTCACTGAATTTCATATGTTTGAAAATGGCCTTATAACCCTTCTCTGATTAATACACAGCAACAATTGCTTTTCTAAAGTTATGACTGATTTTCTCTTTTACTTGGCATGTTGTAGACACACATCTGAATGTTCAATAACACCAAACTGTAAAATATTTGGCTTTTATCAGAAACCGGGAGTAATACAGAATGTTCTTTATTGTCTTACATATACAAACAAAAGCGAGTTTTGAGAAGTGACTGGAGCAAAATGGCACATTTAACTGAGAGAAGCGTAGCCAGGCGCATGTGTCACAGATAGACCATGCGTCAAAAACAGAGAGTAAAGTGGATAACGCTTTATTTGCCTTGGTACACGGAGCAGAGTACTTCCAGAGAAGCAATGCCTGGAAACAGGTAGCATGCAGAGTATAGGGTAGACTTGTAAATCTCCATGGCGTAACCTGTAGATTGGACGGTGAGGTGAGGGGAAACAGGGCCTCATAAAGGGGAGTGAAGATTTGGAACAGGTGTGGGTGAATAGTAGGAGGGCGAGGCTGAGTGAGTGTGCTGGGTGCAGGAGGGAGGCGTGGCTGGTGTATCTCTGACAGCATGGAAGCATAAAAGCACAGGGAACAAGACAGGTAGGAGGTACGGGTGGTCTATGAGAATAGGACTAAGGGACATAGGACCCTTATAAAGGGGACGGGTGTAGGTGATTTGTAGGTGGGAGGGGCTGAGTGAGAGTGTGAGTAGTGGAGGGAGGTGTGACTGGTGGCTCCCTGACACATATACTGATTAATAACTATGATCAGATGATAAATAAATGACCTGCATTTACTTTTATATTAATAGTTACTCCTTGTGTAATGAACCATATCTTTGCTTAGATTTGCTACGTTCTGAGTAACTAAAGATTTGTGGAAAGAGAAAGGAGAAAGTGGGCAGTTTGATCACTTCCTGTTTGGGATGTTAAAGCACATGAGCTTTTGGTTTCTCTGTGAAATGGGTTCTGAGAAATAAATGAAAGAATCACTTTCACACTATGTTTGTACAAAGAAAAACAAAACAAAAACAACAACAATAAAGGAAAACTAGTGGATACACGAATGTAGTGATTTTTTAAAAAAAAGCATTACTTTTACTTTTACTTCTGCAGCTAGCAACATCTTACCTAAACACCACCCATACTGTAAATCAGCAACCAACTTTCCTTGCAACCTTTGCAACTATAGCCATGTGGAATATAATATTGACCCTCTACTAACAACAACCATCACCCAAACAAATACTTCATTTCTGAAGAGTGGCACATGATACTGAGCGTCAATAAGAAAGTGAAAGAGTCAAAATAAGCTTGAGTTTAAAAATAAATCCTGAGTGGCTTTGGTGGTGTAGATGTCACCCCTGTTCCAATCTCACAGTTATTACATGTAGCATTTAGTACACTGATAAAAATTAAATGTTATGATATATGGTTTATAAGATCTACAGAAGATACAGTGGTGCAGTAGCAATGCCTGGTCAGATATTCAGACATGTCCACTCGATTTCCAGCTCAGTTTAAAGAGTCAGTTTAACTTGTTTATGAAGCTGCTTGTGTCCAGGTCAAAACCAAAAGATGCTGATGGCTTGGGAGATGAAGCGAAAGTGGACGTTTGCTGAATATAAAAACACCTGATGCACCTTTTCCAGGACACTCACTTCACTGAACGCTGAGCTGAGCTGAAGCCATCGCAGGAGAGAAAACAGGTACAGATCAACACTTTTCTAACTATTGATTCTGAAACATTAGTGCCAGTTTAAATCGGTTTACTTGCAGAATGCTTGAATATAATGGAAGGCCAATAATAATAATAATAATAATAAGAAGAAGAAGAAGGAGAACAGTCATGTATTCCAGCACACATCACACACAGTTTTTTTTCTGTTCATTTTTTTTACAGAACTCTCGTAGATGCAGTGATATAATGTGATATAGTGTCTAATAAATGGATCAGGATGGAGCTCAGTGCAGAGATGATGAAATCAGTGACCCATTCAGTGTTGAGTTAAAAAAACTCACAACACTTAAAAAAGACGTCTAATTTTTATCTCCTGAGTTGTAGCCCATCTCAAATATACACTTTATTGCCAAAAGTTTGTGGACACCTGGTCATAAATATAGTATGTGCTTTTGAGAATCACATTCCACATTTGGTCCCAATTCGCCCAATTCACTCTTATAATTCTCTCGACTTTTCTGGGAAGATGTTTTACTAGGTTTTGGAGTGTGCTTATGGATATTTGTGCTCACCCAGACACAAGTGTGTTAGTAAAGTCAGGTACTGATGTAGGTGAGAAGGTGAGGAGGTCTGGGGTGCAGTCAGCATTTACATTCATTCATGTTCAATAGGATTGGAGCTCTATAGCATGAGATCTTCCACTCTGAACCATGCAAAGCAGATCTTCATGGAGCTGGCTTTGTGCACAGGGGCATTTTCATGCTAGAACAGGTTTAGGTCTCCATGTTCAAGTGAATGTACAAATTCTTTCACAACTAAAGATGTCTGATACAAAAGAGTGCCTTCAGCTTTGGGATAACCATTTGAGAAAGAATCACATCTGGCTGGAAAAGTTTGGTGTCCCAGTGCTTTTGTCCATTTAGTGTAAGTACAATTAAGAAAAAGGAAACATGGAAGCCAAATGTGCAAAGTTTATCTAGCAGAAAAGTTTAGAGTCATAGTTTCTCTTTTTGTTGTTGTTGTGTATGAACCTTGTTTTCATACACAACAACATAGACTGCTACTTTCTGTGAAACTAAAGAGTTGTACAATGGTGAGAACATAGCTATGATGTTTTTGCTGCAACTATGATAAAGGGAAATAAAGTCTGTTAAAGGTGGCAACTGGGAAAGTGATGAGTTCGAATATCAGCATTACCAAGCTGGCATTGTATCACCCTTGAGCATTGCCCTCAATACAAATGAGATGATTCTCTCTGGATAATAGTATATATATATATGTGGACTGTTGTTGACTCAGAATGTTGCAGTTTGTCAATCAACAGTTTTCTAACTATTTAATTGGCAACAATAATCATTATTTTATTCCAGTTTTTAATCAGGTTTACGGGCAAAATGCTTACATCTAATTGCTACAAATAAAAATAATAATAATAATAATAATAGTGTGTGTGTGTGTGTGTGTGTGTGTGCATGCGTTTCTGTATGCATGTACAAGTTATTATACATATTATGATGTTCAAATATAATACTATTGATATAATTTAGAATAATTAAATATACTAATTTATAATACATTTGTATTCATTATATTAAATAACTGGGGAATTCTGGAGACATTCATTTAACACTTATGGAAGGAGTCTCCAGTGTCAGCGCTGTGCAAAAGTCAGAGGTAATGGTGTAATGTGAACTTTTCCTCATGGACACACACACACACACACACACACACACACACACACACACACACACACACACACACACACACACACACACACCAGGAAACTGAAGTAAACCCACACATTAATAAGAAAACATTTGCTTTATTTCTGCAGTTTATTTTATAATTTGGTGTTCTGAATAATCTTGTTGTTCCTGTGACACGTGATTCTTACTGCTCTGTTTAAGAGGAACATGGACGTAGCCAGTAGTGGGAAACAGTGGATCCTCCTGGCAGCAGGTTCTAAAGGCTGGGAAGATTACGATGTGCAGGTATTTATTTATAAAACAGTGGCTCTGCGTTAGTCTTCTATTGATGTCCTTAGGTGGTGCTAATAAACATACTGAACATACATACATACATACACACACACACACACACACACACACACACACACACACACACACACACACACACACACACACACACACTTACATCTATCCATCCATCCATCCATCCAGCCATACATACACACACACATACATACATACATACATACATAACCTGAAAATTTTACTCAAGTCATACTGGAATTAGTGACTTGTAATGGAGTAAGTTGTGCAGCGGGGTATCTGTACTCAGGTAGGAGTTTCAGTTACTCTTTCCATCTCTGATTGAGTGTTTGTTTTCCAGGCCAATGTGTGTCACGCTTACCAGGTGGCTCACCGCAGCGGCGTTCCAGATCAGCAGATTGTGGTGATGATGTATGATGATGTCGCTTATAGTCAGCAGTGAGTATAAAATCTATATTTCATGATGTTGATGTAAAACACTCTTCTGCTTCCTGTTTCATCTCTATTTCAGTTCTGATGTTGAACATTTAAATATGAAGTAATAAAGTAGGAATGTTTTTTTAAATCTGATTATCACTTTCATAACTAGAAGTAGTGTGAGATTAAGTGGGGTGTGTTTATGATTATATTATTATGATTTCTCATTGTATTATTCTTCCTGATGTTCATTACATTCATAAAGTGTGTTACAGTATTTAACTGTGTAGAGGCTTAAACAAACAAACAAACAAACAACCATGTTTATAGGATTGTATGTTATGTGTAGAATAATAAATTAATAATTAGTTTTATGATTATTTTACTGAGCTGATATTACACAGCAAAGATTCTCACAAGAAAAATGTCTTTCCCCAAGGCAAAGAACCTCAAGAACATTTTAAACGTTTTTCACATTGTGCAATAAAAAAAATAAATATGTGCAGATTTTTTTTCTTGTGCAATAATACTTTTTATTTATTTATTTTAATAAGTGAATGTGTGATATCTTATTTTATGTTTTTTTTATTTATTGTATTTATCTTTTTTTTAATTTGGCAGCTTGAAGCTTCTGTCTCTGAAACAGATTTGCAAATGCAAACATACTTCACAATAAAGCTCTTGTGCCGATTCTGATTTCTGTGCAGAAATCCTTTTCCTGGAAATATCATCAACGCCCCCAACGGTCCTAATGTTTACCCCGGGGTTCTAAAGGACTACACTGGAGAGGTAATGTGTTCTGGAATGAATGAATAAATGAATGAATGAATGAATGAATAACAGGTTTGTAAATCGTGTGTTATCAGGAGGTATCTGCTGAAAACTTTCTGGCTGTCCTGTGTGGAGATTCGGCTGCTGTGAAGAAAACAGGAAGGAAAAAAGTCATAGAAAGGTAGAAACCTTTTAGTTTTACTCACTAAATTCCACATCTAACTAAGGTGGCGTTCAGTCTGTACCTTGAATAGACGTGTACACTGAAGCACTGCTGAGTTCTGATTAGGTCAGAAGGTGTTGATGAATTCTCCACACCAGCAGCTCAGAGAGTGCAGGTTTATATTAATGTGCACGACGTCTGGCTATAACAACACTTGCTACAACATCTTGGTTAGTCCGATCACATTTTTATCCAATCTTAGGTCTTCATAAAGACTTTATTCACATCATTTCAGTGAGCGATTCTTAAAATAGTTGCTGTGAAAATATACATATATTCCGATGCTGCATTTGAGCTTCTCTGAGGATGTAGATGCATCTCTGAGGTCATTGGTATGAATCTTGCCTCTGCCCTATGTGTGCGTGTGTAAATGATTGTGTCCTCAGATGGATTAAAACCCTATCCATTGTGTCCTTTTGTGAGTATATGACAAGCTCTAGGCGATCTGTAAGATAAGTGGAATAGAAGATGGATTAATGCATAGATGAAGTTCCCCTTTAGGGAACAGTCAGTTCAGTGTTGGAATACATTTTGCCAAAGGGTTGGCTCTATCCACCCTTAAAGTTTACCTGTCTGCCATTGTGGCCTGTCATGCCCCCCTCACAGGGCAGTCGCTGGGTGAGAACCCATTGGAGACAAGCTATCTCCGATACAACCTAGAGTGCCTGCATGAGACTTGGCCATTGTCTTGGAGGCCCTGTCAAAGCTTCCCTTTGAGCCTCTGACCGAGGTGCCTTTGAGGTTCCTCACAGTTAAGACTGAGAATCTCTTGGCCACCTCCTCTCTCAAGAGAGTAGGGGACCTTCAGGCCTTCTCTGTGGCTTGTTCTTTTCTGGAATTCACTCCAGGCTTGGCCAGTGCCTTCCTCTATCCTAGATCAGGGTATGTTCCTAAGGTACTCTTAGTTGTCCTATAACCTTTAATACCCCAGGCATTTTCTCCTCCTCTTTTTTAGGACCCAGACCAGGAGAAGCTTAACCAACATACATCTACATAACTGACCTGTAGAATAAGTAGAGCAGCTGCTCGTCTGCTATAGCCCTCCAAAAAGAGGTCTCCTTGTGAATAAGCAGATGCTAAGCAGATGGATTGTGGATGCTATTTCTTCTTTTTTTTTAGGTTTTATTGCCTTGACCTTAGTGCCACTTCTGGCCCCTCTGTCCTTCCTCCCTCTGACACTAGCTGTGACAATCCACACTAGGCAGGAATTGGACAGTCTGGCCTGACTGACTCTAGTTCCCAAAACATTTTTGACGCAGCTCTATTTCCTGAAGGGGAATGTCTCCAGATTACGTATGTAATCATGGTTTCCTGAGGGAACAAGCTGCTGTGTCTCTATGCCACACTGCCTGCATCCCTGCTGCACTTCCTTTGCTTTTCAGAAGCTAGCACTGGTTTTACTCCATGTGCTTTTATTCTTCCTAGTCATGATGTCATCCCACTGGTGATGGCGTGCTTTCATTGGACTGATTATACATGTGATTCAGAGCATGGACAACACAGCAGCGTCTCGTGCCCTCGGGGAACCATTATTACATACCTAACCAGGAAATGTTCTTATTACACCTAGTGGTGAAAAATAGGAACTGCTTTATTAACAGAGCTTACAGAGTGAGCGAATACACACTCACATCACTGCTTCACATATATCAAAAATAATAAAAATGTTTGCACGTTCTGCTGTTTATACAGCTCTTAGAGTTATGCATGTGTGTGTGTTTGTGTGTGTGTGTGTGTGTGTGTGTGTGTGTGTGTGTGTGTGTGTGTGTGTGTGGGGGTGGGGGGGGGGGGTGAATGAAAAAATAAAAATAAGGGGGGGGGGGGTAGATGAGACAATAAAGGTAATCCAATCTAATCTTATCTAATCTATTCATAAGATTTTCTGTCCAAATTGTAATTGGAAAATTAGGATTATTTAGTGGTTAATATACATACAGCAGAAATGTGTGTGTGTGTGTGTGCGTGTGCGTGTGTGTGTGTGTGTGTGTTGTTTCCCGACAAAAATACTATGAAAACAGAACTTAAATTCGTCTCTATTGTCTAATGCTGAATATTCACGGCTAGCGCTGTTTATGTTTTGTTGAAAAGTCTACAAAATCTACTTTCTCTTTCAGTGGTGAAAACGACTCGATCTTCATCTACCTATCAGACCATGGAAATAAAGGGATCTTTCACTTCCCCAACTCCACAGTTAGTAAATGTTCTCCTGCTTCTCTTCCATATTTCTGTATGCAGCTCTACATTTTTGCATGTGGTGTTGTGGAGGTGAAACATCACAATAGTAAACTGTTTTTATTTCTTTAGAATTGATTAGTGATAAAAAACACAATATCAATTAGAGAACCATTTCCTTCTAATAATACATGCTAATCTTCTCTTCCTGTTACAGCTTTATGCACATGATCTCATTAACACGGTGAAGACCATGTCCAAGAACCGTAAATTCTCAAAGGTGTGTATTTTATCTCCTGATTTATATTTTAGTATACCAGGGCTCAAGGATGAGAAGTAAAGTATTCAGATGTGAAAAGGTTTCTGAGGAGGAACATTAAGATCCAGACTGTCTGGGTCTATAACAACTTCAAGATGTTGTCTTAATATCACAGATCGGAAATCTAATCAATATCAGAGCACTACACACAGTGAAGGTCAAACACAAACGCAGCTCAGACCTTAAACTAATAACTTATGAGTCATTTATGAACGAGTCTTTAATGTGACTCAGAAGAACGAGTCGTCTCAAACAGTGATTCACTTATTTTCGACTGGACGCACACGTGCAAAGCATCAGAAAATCTCTGTAGGTTATGTACAGGAAACAGAATCGAGTGGTTCATCTCTCGCCTCTTCTGGGCCGAGTTGTTCGCTATGGAGTGCATTTTTTGGTCTAAATCTTGATATTATGTTACAATAATTATGAGACTCACGTGAACAAAGAACTAACGATACTCACCAGAAGATATGAGGGATGAAGCTACTCATTCTGTTTATCATCATTTATCTTCAGCTACATTGTCATTTATAAATGATTGGAATTCTAGTTAAAGTTGGTGAATGTAGACATGTTGTGGATCTGCTTATTGAAAATTTAACATTTTGTTTTATTTCTGATCAGAGGAACCAAATGACTCAAAAAAGATTTGTTCATTTTGATAAACGAGATTTAAAGAACCGAGTCACTAAAATGATCCGATCTTGATTCTAAATCTTGACTTAAACTTTGTATTCTTGGTCTTGATTTCAGACTCCGTTATCTCGTCCCCTGCATTCACTGTCTCATCCTTCACTCTGATTCCAATATCTTAGTCTTGTCTCAGCCTTCATGTGATTCCACTGTCTTGATCTTGACTCAGATTCTTGTTTGCACAAACCCAATTGTCTTGGTTTTGTCTCAAACTTTGACTCAGCCTCCATTGTCTCATTCTTCCCTTTGACTCACTTGTCTCTGTCTTGTCTCAGAATCCATTATCTTGGTCTTGACTCAGACCTGCCTTATAGATTGGTTTTGAACTCAACATCAAATCCCAGTAACAGGAATTTTATATAAATGCAGGAAAAGAAATCCAAAGGGTTCGACAACAGTATAGTCTAACAACAGGTAACAGTCCGGGGTTTAACAAACAACAGGAACTAGTGTGGGCAAAAAAAACCAGGAAACAGAAACAAGCACACACCCAGAGATACGTGATGCTGAAACTACAGAAAAAGGATCTGAGTGTACTGATGAAATAAGTCATTATATTCACTGTGTGTGTGTGTGTGTGTGTGTGTGTGTGTGTGTGTGTGTGTGTGTGTGTGTGTGTGTAATCAGAACGAGGTTGAAGGTGATAGCGATGGTGATGACTGGGTGTTGTAGTCCTCAGTGGTCATTTTGTAGTCTGGAGTTATGTGCAGAAAATGTGTTTATTGTTGTGCATTTATATATTTTTTTGTGTGTGTGTGTTTGTGTGTTTGCAGATGGTCATTTATTTGGAATCGTGTCATTCTGGATCAATGCTGAATCATCTGTCTGAAAGCAACGGTTAGTGCGATATGAATCGGAATAGGTTTTCTGTAAAGTCCTGCTTCTGATGTTCAGGGTTTGTTCTTCTCACGTGTCTTAAAGGGCTTCATCTTTTTTTCTTTCAGTGTATGCAGTTTCTTCGTGCAGGCCTGATGAATATACCTATGCTTGTTTCTTCGACAAGGAAAGAAATACCTTCCTGTCTGATCTCTTCAGCATTAACTGGCTACAGCACATGGACACAGTAAGAGTTTAGAGCATTATTTTGAGGAATTCATACTTTAATCCCACTTTTTACACCAATAAGATGTACGTAAAATTTGTACAGATTTTGTAAAGTATTTGAATTAAGCACCACTCGTTTACTTCTTTATTTCGCTTCAAAGGTGAAACTCACCATGACTTCATTTGGAGAGCAGTTTTCCTACCTGGAGAAAAAAGTGAGTAAGGATGCGAAGAAGGTCGGCGTGGCTGAGACACCGTGTAACTATGGGGACAAGGTGTGTATAAATAAAATAAATAAAAGTAGTATATCATTATGATATTTTAATTCAAAAAGTGAAGCATTACATGATTTGAAGAAAATCCAAAACATTGAAACAATAACACAAATTCCAAAAACGCTTTTATTCCACATTATAATGACATTGTCATGGGGGCGCCGGTGCAGCAGCATGGCGGCCGGTCAGCTGCTGTTTGGAATGTATGGAATGAATGTAACGAATGGAAGTACGTAAATAAGGACATTTACCCCCAGAGACTGGTTTATTCAAGAACTGAACTTTTGGCTCTAAGGAAGAATGGTGCTGGATTAAAACACAACATTCCTCCTGAAGTAAAAAAGCGATACAGGGGCACCCGTGCTGGAGCAAAGCTAAAGGCGAGAGCTAAAGCCAAACGGGAACGTCGGCAGAAATACAAGCCACCTATTCCATCTGTGATTATGGGGAACGTTAATTCACTGTCCAACAAGTCAGAAGAACTCTTCGCATTGGTGAGGAGCCAACGAATCTACCGGGAGAGCTGCCTAATCATGCTAACGGAGACCTGGCTAACAGCTAACATACCGGATTGCATTGTGGATTTACCCGGCTTCTCCACGGTGCGTGCGGACAGAAACACTGCAGCATCTGGCAAGAGTAAAGGTGGTGGCCTCATATTGTACATAAACAATAGGTGGTGCAACCCCGGACATTTCACAGTAAAAACAACAATCTGCTCCAAAGACTGTGAGCTGCTAGCCGTTAGCATCCGGCCTTACTACCTACCTCGGGAGTTTACGCAGGTCCTGGCTGTCTGTGTTTACATCCCACCAGGAGCGCCCGTGGAAACAGCGCTGGAGACTGTGGTCGCGGCAGTAACAGACCTTCAATCCCGGCATTCTCAGGCAGTTGTGGTGATTTCAGGGGACTTTAATTACATCACTCTGGACTCATCACTGCCATCCATGTGTCAATACATGGATTGTACTACATGCGGCAACAACACAATCGACCTACTCTATGCCAACATCGAGGATGCATACAAAGCCATGCCCCTTCCCCCTCTCGGCAAATCAGATCACATACTGATCTCTCTACATCCCAGGTACACACCCCTGGTGAGGAGAGAGCCTCCATCAACCAGAATAGTAAGGAGGTGGACACCAGAGGTGGAGGAGGAGCTTAGAGACTGTTTTGACAGCACAGACTGGAGCGTGCTATTGGACCACCACAGTGAGGACATCGAGCAAGCGTCACAGTGTCTGACAGACTATATCCATTTCTGTTTAGATATTGTGATGCCCACAAGGGCTGTGTGCTGTTATGTAAATAACAAACCTTGGATCACCAGAGAGACGAAGGAGGTCCTAAACAGGAAAAAAAGAGCCTACAAAGTAAAGAATCTGGAAAAGAAAAAAGCTGTTCAAGCTGAGTTGAGGTGCTGTCTGAGAAGCTCTAGAGAAAACTACAAAGCTAAGATAGAGGGAAAATTTAAAACAAACAATATAAAAGAAGTGTGGGATGGAATGAAAACAATTACTGGGTGTAAAAAAGGGGATGCATCGGGAGGAGACAGTGTGGAGCGAGCCAATGATCTAAATGATCATTTCAATAGGTTTAATTCATCCGCAAAGCCCCCACCCACCTCATCTCATTCCCCTCTATTTCCTCCTTATTCTACAAATGAACCTGCACTGGTGGAATCAGCTCTCCCTCATTACACCTCTCTTACTGAACATCAGGTAAGGGGAGAGCTGAAGAAACTGAAGACCAGGAAAGCAGCAGGCTCAGATGGGTTGTGCCCCAGGCTCCTGAAGACATGTGCAGATGAGCTAGGAGGTCCTCTCCAGCACCTCTTTAACCTGAGCCTGCGCCTTGGTATAATACCAACACTCTGGAAGACCTTATGCATCATTCCTCTGCCCAAGGCCAAGCAGCCTAGGGACAATAAAGATTACAGACCAATTGCACTGACCTCTCACATAATGAAAACTTTGGAGAGGTTAGTGCTGCAGTTGCTGAAGCCCCAGGTGCAACATGCCCAGGATCCACTGCAGTTTGCATATAGGGAGAGGGTGGGAGTGGAGGATGCTGTCCTGCATCTCCTCCACCGCACTTTGTCTTACCTTGATGAAGGGGGATGTGCAGTGAGAATGTTGTTTTTTGATTTTTCCAGCGCATTTGACACAATCCAACCCCCAATTCTGCAGGAAAAACTCAGGAGTATGGCAGTCGAGCCATACTTAATATCCTGGATCATGGACTATCTGAACGAATGGGGGCCAGCCTTTTCAGAACACTTTGCAGCAGTGTGGGAGTACCTCAAGGTACAGTTCTTTCTTCGATGTTGTTTGCTCTGTACACGACCGACTTCCAACACAACACAGAGGCTTGCCACATACAGAAATTCTCAGATGATACCGTCATTGTGGCCTGCATTAAGGAAGACAAGGAGGTGGAGTACAGGCAGCTGGTGCAGGATTTTGTCCTTTGGTCCAAGCAGAACCAGCTACTGCTAAATATTTAAAAAACGAAATAACTAATTCTGGACTTCAGAAGACAACCCCCCCTCTCCCAGCCAATATGCATTGACGGTGACCTGGTGGAGACGGTCACGTCTTATAAATACCTGGGAGTGGTGTTGGACAAGAAACTGGACTGGAACGAGAACACAACCCTGCTCAGCAAAAAATGTCAAAACCAGGATGTACTTCCTGCGAAGGCTGGCATCTTTTAATATTTCCACCAAGCTTCTCAGTATGTTTTATTAATCAGTCATCGAAAGTGCTCTGCTGTACGCTGTGGTGTGCTGGTGCGGCACAAGCAAGAAAAACCTGACCCGACTAAATAAGATCATCAGGAGGGCTAGCTCTGTTGTGGGACTGAAGCTGGCCTCAGTGGAGGAGGTGGCAGAACAACGGACATTGTCGAGACTTCAGGCAATCATGGACAATGTGACACACCCTATGCATGAGGCCTTCAGTAAGAGGAAGAGCAGCTTCAGCAGCAGACTTTTATCCCAACGGTGCACCACAGACAGACTTAGGAAGTATTTTGTCCCACGAGCCATCAGACTGCACAACACTCTGTGTTGAAAGCTTTTACTCTTGATTAGACTGGAATTCTGGGAAACTTGGCTTGATTTTGATTTTGGGTGATTGTTTATATTTGCTTGTACCTTTTTATCCTTTTATCTTTTAATTTATTTATTGTGTTTTATTTTGGTTTAGGAATGATTGTGTTTTTATGTGTGGGCAGCTGGCCACTTAAAATTTCCTTCGGGATCATTAAAGTCTATCTATCTATCTAAACACCAACGTTGAATTTTTTTATGAAAAATAAATGTTAATGTCAATGTTGCAAATAAAATGAGTGTCTTATTTCTTCTTCCTCACTGGGTGTGTTTTTTAGAGCATAACGAAGTTAATGTTGAGTGAATTTTTTGGAGGCTCCCCCGGCTCGGTCAGCGAGACCTACACGTCCCAGCTTGTGCATATTGAAGCATCGGATGTTGTAGACATTACAGAAGTTCCTCTGATACTCCAAGAAAACAAGGTGAAAAATGAACAGGACCCGGAAAAACGTCAGGCCCTGCAAAAGCAATACGAGGATCTTATAAATGTGAGTAATCCCCTTCTTACTGTACTGCATTATTTACCGCTCTGAATTCTAAACAGATTCACTCTCACCGTATCCACACCCTGACTGAAATATGGATACATCAAAATAACCCTGTAATATATAAATAAAAACCAGTGTGGAGCTGTTACGCTAAAATACTACATGATGAACAGGTGATGTGGTGAAGTGATGAAAAGTTGTTTATGCCTGTTCAACTAAAGGCCAATCTCAAACCTCCCTTTTAGTTTTAAAATCCCAGAAAAGGTTGCAGCAGAACAGTAGAGTGCCACCTAGAGGATAATGAGGTTTCTTCTTACATTTACCTTTGCTGCATTTAGCAGACGTCTGTGTCCAGAGCGGCGTAGAAAAGTGCTTTGAGTTTTTAGCAATGAATAAATCTACACCGGTACGCCAGATTACAAACTTAATATAAATCAGACTATAACTCGTGATTTTTACAAAGCAAGATCATCTTGAAGTTTCCTCCTCATGCCCCACTGACTTACTTATTAGGGAAAAATTTACAATTACAAGGAACAAACTTATAATCTTTGTAAAGCTGCTTTGAGGCAATGCCCATTGTTGAAACTGAATTAAGTTGAAAGTTACGCTCAATCCTACATAAGACATTCTTAAAAGACATACTGTTTTGCTCCAAGACTGATTTCATGTACGTACATACAGTTTATATGAAATAAAATAAATAAAAATGTAAATAAAATGTAAATGCAGAAAATTTTTATATTAGGAATTTCAGTGCCTATAATTTATTATCTTTTTGAGCAAAATAAACTCTGCATAGTGAAGCGCAAAGTGTCTTCTTTCCTAAAATACCTAAATTGTGTATGAAGCACACTGTTGTCAGGAACATGTGAGTCCCAAAAGTGGGGGCTTAATCGCACCCATTACATAAAATAAAACCACTCACACATGCGTCACGCATATTTGGGTGCTGAGATTTTTTTTTTTGTGATAATTTACATATTATTACGTAGCAATCGCTTTTGTCTGTTTAGATTAAAATTGTGTAATGCAATCACATTTGTAGAAGAGGAAGACGATGGATGAGGCACTGCAGAAGATTGCTGAGCGTACAAACGCTTTACAAGCTCTTACCAGAAAACACGAGGTGACTCGCACGTACGAACTCAAAGTGGTGGCTGAGCATTTCAAGAAAAATATCTTCAACTGGGAAAAGGAGCCGGTAAGTATATACATGCAGCATATACAATTTATGCATTATGAGTTTGTGGTCAATTATCCCAAAGGTGTTCAATAGAGTTAAGATCAGGGCTCTATAGTGGGTCCCTCAGGATCTTCCACTCTTCCAACACCAGATCTTTATAAAGCTGGCTTTGTGCACAGGGGGATTGTCATGCTGGAACAGGTTTGGGTCTCCCAAATCAGGCATCCTAATACTAGTGTCCATATAGTGTAGGTGTGTTTTTGTTTACTTACCAGACTTAAAGTGTAAAAAAGTTCTGTTTTAAAATGGAGCAAGTCCAGGAACCAGGATTGACCAGCGTTGGGGGTGAAGTGATGACACCGGCAAGGCCGAGGGGGACCTGGGGGATCTACGATGGTGGCAAGACCATAGATATATGGAATAATGGCAGTAAGGCCAGAGGCGGAGTGAGCATTGTGGGAGAGCACAAGCATTTACATCATCATTAATGTTAACAGCATTAATATATCATTTGTAAGGTTAAACAATGGATCTTCAACCGGGGGTCTTCAACACCCGGCACAAACATCAAAGATAAAATATTGAATTTTATAAAGATTATAATTATTAAATTAAAGTTCTTTTAAAATGAAAGCTGATGTTCATGTAAAGGTATAACAGATAGTAAAAAGTAAGTTTTAATAGAGTTACAGTTTTAATTATCCTTATGTAACTAACATAATATTATTGCTTTCTATTAATATCAGTGGCTGTGTTTAACACATTTTGTATCAGGGGTCCTGCCCAATGTCTCTATCACCCAATGGGTCCTTGACTCATCTCTCTCTCTCTCTCTCTCTCTCTCTCTCTCTCTCTCTCTCTTTCTCTCTCTCTCTCTGTGCAGTTTGTTGTCACTCGTTCTCACCTGCAGGTGTTAGTGAATCTGTGCGAGTGTGGTTTGGAGGTTGAGAGGTATTTAATGAATTTCACTTTTTCAGAATTGAATCTGGAATGAAACACCACCAGTCATTTCTTTTTATATTTCTAATTACACTTATTTTTTATTTGTTTTCTTCAGCATCACTGAAGCCATCAGTCACGTGAGCCGGGAGATTACTTTCTGACAACCTCGCTTTTTTTTCTTCTTACTGGTGAAGCACAAATCATCGTGATGTATTTCTAACAAGAAAAAAAAGAACATTTAATTCTTTATTGTAACAAAAATCACACAAATCCAGTCATTGACCAAAATAAAGAACTTGCAAAGAAATTAGTTTATTTATTGAATGAGTTTATTTCAAGAGTAACGTGCTACATAGATGAATTGTACACATGCACACACATCATCCACTTCGAAGGCAGTGCAAAGATCCATGCTGTAGGAGCAATTAGCTCATTAATCTTATTTATAAAAAGAACATTATACAGGTAACCTTCAATAAAGTTTAAATTTAAGCTCATTTCCCAAAGATGACACTCCCATTGTCCTGCCCAGTGTCAATCCAGTCCCAAAGACCTTTACTTCTGCTTTATCAGGTCCGAATTTGGCACCGGTATCAAATCCCAGACCCAGCTTGGCTTCAACTGGTCCAGCTGCAGCTGATACACTTCCAAACTCAGCTCGAAGCATGGATGCTGATCCTGTCTCTTTAGTTGTGGTTTCTACAGAAGCACTTGGACCTTTAGCATCAATTGCCCAGATGCCATTCGTTGCTTTGGCTGTGGTATGAGAGGAATTTAATGTTACAAGAAAATGACTAAACTTCACGGTGATAACAGTAAATCCTCCCCACTACCTCATCTCTACTAAACGCTCTTTAGTGATAAACACAAATACATGTTTGTGACTCCCTGACAGCGATAATGCAGTTAAAAGTGATAAAATAATTCCTCCGATTCAGAGAGAACTTTCCACAACAATACAATACAATTAGGAATATTATGTAAAAATACAAAATGGAGAAGTCACACTGAAATAACACAGGCTTCATTATTGTGAGCTTACGTTTTTTTTTCTTTTCGCATTTTTAGCGAGAAAACACTAAATTCACACTGGAATACTAAAGAGGGAAAAAAAAAAGTGTTAATAATTGTAGTTTCTGAAATCAGGTAAGAGGTTATGTCACATATACACAGGCAAGGAATTCCTAATAAAGTGGCACATATTTGCTTCATAACCTACATAAGCAAAGTAGAGAACAAACAGAATAAAAAGAGCTGTATGAATGGACACACATTCTTATACTCCAGTGCTCATGTTAGTTCTCACTCTCCAGTGTTTTGTATTGTTGAAAGATTTATGATCAAACTCTTTATCACCCAGATGAGGATGGGTTCCCCTTTTGAGTCTGGTTCCTCTCAAGGTTTCTTTCTCATAACATCTAAGAGAGTTTTTTCTTGCCACAGTCGCCACGGCTGCTCATCAGGGATAAACACACACCATTCACCTTTACTGTTGGTTTCTGTAAAGCTGCTTTGAGACAATGTCTGTTGTGAAAAGCGCAATACAAATAAACTTGACTTGACTTGACTTGACATTTACTGTGCAAAAATAAATATTACTTTCTGAAATTTTAATAATCAAATTAATCTTAAATGTTTAATGTCACTGAACTATTGAAACTGTATACTTAGTAAGAGCAGTAGTGAGAATTAACCAGAGTTGTATGTATGTGAGTAAAGTGCATCATTGGAATCAGTTGTGTTCAGTCAATATGCTGGTAAATGTTACAGCTGCAAGTGCATGTGCATTGAAGACATTTATTAAAGCTCACATTAGAAACTAATAGTGAGTCATTCCTGAACGATTCATTTCCAAAACTGATTTTAAAAAAGTTGGGACACTGTATAAATAGTAAATAAAAACAGAATGCAATGATGTGGAAGTTTCAAATTTCTATATTTTATTCAGAATACAACATAGACGACATATCAAATGTTTAAACTGAGAAAATGTCTCATTTTAAGGAAAAAAAATGGGTTAATTTTAAGTTTCATGGCATCAACACCTCAAAAAAATTGGGACAAGGCCATGTTTACCACTGTGTGGCGTCCTCTCTTCTTTTAATATAAGTCTGCAAACATCTGGGGACTGAGGAGACAAGTTGCTCAAGATTAGGAATAGGAATGTTCTCCCATTCTTGTCTAATACAAGCTTCTAGTTGCTCAACTGTCTCAGGTCTTCTTCTATCATCTTCCTCTTTATGATTCAAATATTTTCTATGGCTGAAAGATCTGGACTGCAGGCTGGACATTTCAGTACCTGGATTCTTCTTCTACGAAGCCATGACGTTGTACTTGATGCAGTATGTGGTCTGGCATTGTCATGTTGGAAAATTCAAGGTCTTCCCTGAAAGAGACGACGTCTGGATGGAGCACATGTTGTTCTAGAACTTGGATATACCTTTCAGCATTGATGATGCCTTTCCAGATGTGTAAGCTGCCCATGTCACACGCACTCATGCAACCCCATACCATCAGAGATGCAGGCTTCTGAACTGAGCGCTGAGAACAACTTGGGTTGTTCTTATCCTCTTTAGTCCGGATGACATGGTGTCCCAGTTTTCCATAAAGAACTTCAACCTTTGATTCATCTCACCACAGAACAGTTTTCCACTTTGCCACAGTGCATTTTAAAGGAGCCCTGGTCCGGAGAAAACACCTGAGCTTCTGGATCATGTTTAGATACGGCTTCTTTTTTGATCTATAGAGTTTTAGTCGGCGACGGTGAATGACACGGTGGATTGTGTTCACCGACAATGTTTTCTGGAAGTATTCCTGAGCCCATGTTGTGATTTCCATTACAGCAGCATTCCTGTATGTGATGCAGTGGCGTCTAAGGGCCTGAAGATCACAGCATCCAGTATGGTTTTCCAGCTTTGACCCTTACACACAGAGATTGTTCCAGATTCTCTGAATCTTTGGATGATATGATGCACTGTAGATGATGAGAACTTCAAACTCTTTGCAGTTTTTCTCTCCATTTTTTTGCTCCACTATTTCTCACCACAGCATTGGGGGAATTGGTGATCCTCTGCCCATCTTGCAAATTGCTCCTCCAGCTGTTCCTTATATGCACATTTAACTTTTCCGGCCTCTTATTGCTACCTGTACCAACTTTTTTGGAATCCAAAATGAACCAATATTTCGTGTGACATTTCAAAATGTCTCACTTTCAACAATTGATATGTTTCTATATTCTATTGTGTATAAAATATAAGCTTATGAGATTTGTAAATTATTGCATTCCTTTTTTATTTACAATTTGTACAGTGTCCCAACTTTTTTAGATCCATCAGTCTCCACCAGTCTGCATCAGTGATGGTACTTTTTGTTGTCACTCAAATAAATTAAATCAATTCAGAACAAATAAACTGTAACAAGTATGGAAGTTTTTCTCATGGTGTCAGGGATTCACCTGCGACACCCCCTTCGGTGGCTCTCTATGCCTCCGCTCTTTCTGGAGCTCCAGGCGTAACTATGCACACCTGAAGCTCATCAGCACTTCACCCCGCTCCTACATAAACCCCTCTCTCACATTTACCCCTGTTCGTTATTAAATGTGTTAGATGTTATGTACTGCTGCATGGTTTCACGGTTGCATGCAGTACTCTACGGTTTCCGTTCCATTTTGTTCTATTCAGTCTCTACCATCCGGTACCAGTTGCGGTTTTTCCTCCCCGTGCATTTCGGATCAGCTACGCTTCTACACAAGCGCACCTCGGACCCTCGCAAGAACGTGTGTGTTTGTGCGTGCGTGGGGGTTTGTGTATATTTCTATCCCTCACTCTTGTCAATAAAACCTGAGCAAGCTGTACTCCGGCTTCCGCCTCCTGTTTCACTCGCCCTGTGACAGAATAACGACCCTCCTGAAAAGGAAATAAATAAATAAAAATAAATGATCGGGTTGCTGCAGTGGTCCCGGCGCGATTCAAACCTCGGTTGGATGATTCGCTCTGCCATGATAAAGTGACTGCCAAACTCTGCCTCTGGAAACACCCAGAAGCACGCTGCCGATTCATCCTTGCTGGCTCAGGAACGTGCAAGCGTGGCCATAAAGAGTCTTATAGAATTCCCGGCTCGCTTTTCTGGCGAATTGGCAGAGTGGAGCGGTGATTCCTCCGCTGGTGCCTGGGTTAGACCTGTTAAAATACAAGGTTACAGTGAGGAAAATAAGTATTTGAACACGCTGCTATTTTGCAAGTTCTCCCACTTAGAAATCATGGAGGGTCTGAAATTGTGATCGTAGGTGCATGTCCACTGTGAGAGACATAATCTAAAAAAAAATCCAGAAATCACAATATATGATTTTTAAACTATGTATTTGTATGATGCAGCTGCAAATAAGTATTTGAACACCTGTCTATCAGCTAGAATTCTGACCCTCAAAGACCTGTTAGTCTGCCTTTAAAATCTTCACCTCCACTACATTTATTATCCTAAATCAGATGCACCTGTTTGAGGTTGTTAGCTGCATAAAGACACCTGTCCACCCCATACAATCAGTAAGAATCCAACTACTAACATGGCCAAGAACAAAGAGATGTCCAAAGACACTAGAGACAAAATTGTAGACCTCCACAAGGCTGGAAAGGGCTACAGGGAATTTGCCAAGCAGCTTGGTGAAAAAAGGTCCACTGTTGGAGCAATCATTAGAAAATGGAAGAAGCTAAACATGACTGTCAATCTCCCTCGGACTGGGGCTCCATGCAAGATCTCACCTCGTGGGGTCTCAATGATCCTAAGGAAGGTGAGAAATCAGCCCAGAACTACACGAAAGGAGCTGGTCAATGACCTGAAAAGAGCTGGGACCACCGTTTCCAAGGTTACTGTTGGTAATACACTAAGACATCATGGTTTGAAATCGTGCATGGCACGGAAGGTTCCCCTGCTTAAACCAGCACATGTCCTGTATATATATATATATATATATATATATTTATTTATTAATACCGTTACACTCTATGTATGTATGTATATATATATATATATATATATATAAATTTAAAAAAAAAAATTCAGAACGGGACAGAGCAAACTCAGAATCAGGATGGGTCCAACCCGACTTTATAGGTAGCCTTCTGGTAACACCAGTGTAAACATAAATGTGAACCTACCACTTTGGTTCACAACATCATCCAAAAATATATTTAAAACTATCAGCATGATAATGTCAGCAACAACATTGGTGATTAGATCTAAGAAGTGGAAGATCTGCAACTCTCAACCAAGTAGAACCCAAGACCTGAAAAACTTTACGCCAACTATCAGCAGCATGTAGATTTCCTTTCACCATGGGTGAATACATGATGCAGGGGTACGTGAATCACACACACAGATATATATTTGTGTGTGATTCACATACTGCTGCATCTTGAGCACTGCAAATAAACATGATCTTACCCAGCAAGTAATGCCATCTTTGGTGTTGTGTGTGATCTGATAGTGGGCCAAGGAGAGTCACTACATCACCCTGAACATAGACAAGACATTTCCTTCTAATTTGATATATATTTAAATATAGGCAAAATAAGGACATGTGACCTGCAAAATATATCTGGTAAAATATGTGGAGTCAAATCAATTTGAATAAGCTTGAAGACACTAAGATTAAGCATATGGTTTGCTTTGTCTAAACTTCGTGTACAGTTAAATGCAGTTTAATGCATTACGTTAGTTTTTTTCATTTTCAAACATTTAGCAACTAATGAGGTTATTTATAGCAGGCCAGTAAGATGATTGGGCATAGAGAGTGTATTTTGGAGAGCCAGAGTTTATGAGTATATTTTCGTGTATGTCAGAGTCTTTGTGTAAGTGCTTTTTTTCTATAGGCCTGTATAGTACACATCAGAAAACATTGTAGCACTGGTGTAAAATTAAACACACATTCACAAACCTTCATGTGGTTATAGTCTGTTATCGTGTTGGGTTTCCTCTTTCTGCCGTCACCGAACGTCACGTCTTGGTGCATAGAACACACACGTTTTTTTTTTTTTTTAGGTGCATAAATTGTTAAGCAGACACTGCCACTTCTAAGCACTGAAGTGGAGAATACCTCTCGCTATGCAGTGTCTTTTGCAAATTGAGGAAGTTCACGGACGGACTTTATTCACCGTGCCCAGTAGCCCCATCATCCAAAAATGCCTCCATCAGATTCATGACCTTGGCCATCCAGAACTTGATCCCAAATTTGTCTGGCTTGGTTGCGATATACTGTGTGAATGGACAACGAACCTTGGTAGGGAACAGCTGCTCATTTATGGTCATGTGTTCTTCTGGAGTGAAACTCATTCAATCAATCAATCAAATTTTATTCATCACATACACATACATACAAGGTACGACATGCTGTGAAATGCTTTATATGACAGTCCGGCATGAGGGAATAGGATTGGATAAATGAAAAGAAGCAGATAAATAAAGAATAAAATACAAAAAACTATATAATTAAAATATAAGAATATAAAGATATAAAAGATATATCTTTTATAAAAAGCACAGTTCTTGTTGAAGCGTGTCCAGATGTCGGAGATCACAGCAAATTTGTCTGTTTTCACCCGTTCTGCCCGTGTGTCCTTGTCATCAATCAAAGGTGTTGCATAATTAAAATGAATCTATCTCGGGGCATTGTCTCTTTGATTACTGCCACCAGAAAGCTTTCTGACCAGCAATCCACAATGACACCAACGGGACACGATTGCTCTTACAAACAGAATTGAAATGACACCATCAGTTCATGAAATTCAAGTCCGGCTCTGTTCTGGGGGCTTGAGGGACCTTCCACTCCCTGATGGTCTGCAGCATTCCCACGTCTAACAGGCAAAGAAAGCTTTGGAGCATGCTTGTAATTGTACGCTGTCGGAAGATAAACAAATGGAGAATGGTAAATTTTCATGAACCTCACGCTAAATGGGTTTATATAAATATCATATGTACTATGGCATTGACAAACCTTAGCAGACTCTGTGGGTCCAGCTTGCGCAGTAAAGCATGAGTGATTTGCTACTGCACTGGGCATTTCAATGTCCTCCTCTACCCACACAGTGCCGTCTTTTGCCGTCTGGCTCGGACAGGGCTTCCCAGTACCACGGTGCAAGTTCCGTGGAGGCATGTTGGGTTCTTGTGCCGTCTCCTTTTCAGATTCTTCTGAGGAGGTATTAGTGGCCTGCTGGACAAATGAAATCTCTCCTCCATCAGAGTCTGCTTCGTCCATTTCCTGAAGCCAGGCCAAAGCCTGTTGCGTGGAGAGGTTCTTCCTGCACGGCAGTGATACGGAGGCCATCCTGATGTGCGTTCTAAAAATGCGAAGTAGAAATGATTGTCCCGCCCGGGTCGCTCTGCTTTTATGCACAGCACTGTGCTGTAGTCATGCAATGCCACTCCCTTACATACACAGTCACAATTAACAATCACGACCAATTGTTTGGAAGGTTTCCTATCCGGCTCAAAGGACCAAATGTTAGGATTTTCAATATCCGGTGTGCGCTGATCAGGGGATTGTACTCGCCCCAGCGTGTCAGTCAAAACATGGTACAGGATTCAGAACACTCAACTTTACTGGGTATAGAACTGATCGTATATGAGATGATTCTTGCTATCTTCTGTTAGCTGCTGTTCGGTAGGTTGCGTGATGCAGAATGCATGCTGAAAGGCCACTGCTGAGTGACCACTGCTAAATGGTCAGTGCTGAGTGACAGGTTGCACAATGTTGAATGGCCACTGGTAGTTTACACCGTGGTTCCCCATCTCCCTCAGAGTCTAATGAGTTCAGGAGACCCATAAGAGCTTGAATTTCGAGGGCGAACAGATTGAAACTGGCTGTATCTCCAGGCTCTACACTAGAGGCAGACACACAGTTTACCAAGCAATGACAAGCTGCCTATGACATCACAGGAATTATGCAACTCCATTAAGATAAGGCGGCCATTCTGGAGGAACTCCGACAACTTAGGGTTCTTTACAAGGATATGCAGAATTTAACAGTAAAGCTGAAGACAACTCTGCTAGTTCAAGCTCTAAATTCTAACTCTCGTGGGTCTCCTGAACTCATTAGGCTTTCGCAGTCTTTTGCAAATGCAAATGTGCCAGGCCTGACAGGTGTTGGGTGGTTTGCACAACAAAAGCAGGAGAAGAATCGAGCTAAAGAACTATAAAAAACTCAGCAGGGGTGAATAACACCTCGGAACTTGCACCTAAAAAAAAAAAATAATTCTAGTGTTAAAACAGTCATGATTCTTAACATGAGCTTGAACATTTGGAAAGGCTCCAGAAAATGCTAAACATTATATACAGGTTTTAGAGAAACATCCAGAAAAACAATTTTCAGGGAAGGCCATGCATAATTGGATAAAACATGTAAACTGCATATTTTACAATAGGATGACTTCATAGTTGAAGAGTTTAGGTGCTGAACTTACCTGTGTGCAGTCTAGACCTTTCACCATTTATAAACATTTGGTGCATCATGAAATGAAAAATACAACAAAGGAAACCCAGAACTGTTGAGCAGCTCAAATCCTGTATCAGACACATATGGGAGAACATTCCTCTCCCAAAACTTTAGCAACTGCTCTCCTCAGTTCCCAGATGTATACAGAGAGAACATTGAGTGTTTAGAGTGGCCTTTTATTGTGTCCAGGCTAAAGCACACTTGTGCAAATATAATGCGGTCTAATCAGCATCTTGATCTGCCACACCTGTGAGATGGATGATTCTCTCTGCGAAGGAGAAGTGCTCACTAACACACATTTAGACAGATTTGTGAACAGTATTTGAGAGAAATTGGCCTTTTGAGTACATAGAAAAAGTCTTAGATAATTGAGTTCAGCTCATGAAAAATTGGGGCAAAAACAAAAGTGTTGTGTTTCTAATTTTGTTCAGTATAATACAAACAGATGACCATGAACTAGTGTCTGGATTTATGGTTAGTTCATCACCTGGTCATTGCCCTTCTATAACATCTTTTTGAAATTAATCTGAGCTCATCATTTATTGATCTACTTTTTCCTAAAAAGCTGATGAAAGCAGATAAAAAAAAAATATCCAACTTTATGGATTTCAACAGCTAACAAACAGCCTTTAATTCTCACATATACATTAAGGCATGGGTAAATTCTTGTGAAATTCTTTTCTTCAGTTTTCTTGGCTTGTTAAGCAGGATCGGTCTGATTACAAAATGTTATAATCCATATTAGCATAAGCGATATGGGTAAATGGTAGTGCTCTTGTTTATTTTTGTTTATTCCCATTAGCAATTCTATATTATATTTTCCATTAATCTCATTTATACATTTGAGCAAATGGGAATTAAAACATTGCTTATTAGACTCATTGTTAAAACCTTATTTAATTCACATAGAATTAATTGAGAATTCTTTTAAATCTTCAGTCCTCACAGATCGCTTCACTGGTATCAGCAGCTACTGTATATTCTCATTTAGTAAATTAATGAAGCATTTGAAGAACTAAATATTTCCCTCCCACCAAAAAAGTACTTGTGTTGTTATTTATTTTTAGCAGTTGTTGCTCTGTGCTCATGCCTTAAGTCTTTCTACTGTCTGACATGTGATAAAAACCTAATTTTATTAACATGAAGTTTTATTTTGAATATTAAATTAAGTGGGTGTGTGTGTGTGGACAAAAACAAATTCACACAAGTGTTAAGGTTAATGTGAATATCATTGCAGACAAGGTTTGTCTCATCCTCCCTTATTTGAATATAATACATTTTTTCCTCATTACTACTTCATTGCCATGTACCTCGCAATCTTCATTGTGCATTTACACACCTATTACTAGACACCTCAACAACTAATCTGTAATAAATGGACATTTGGTGCCCCTCAGATGAGAATGAGGTTCCCCTTTGCGTCTGGTTGCTCTCTCATCAGGGATAAACAATTATACAGAACAGGCAATAAATGTACACATTGTTTCATACCACTATCTAAAATCTGTATTTGTATAAATATGTGTTGAGTCAATGTTTATTTTGAATATTAAAATTAAGTCCAGTACCATCTCATAGAGATGTTTACATTGAAGACACTGTTGTATTTAAATATACAGTATATTAGATTATAGTATATTATATAATAGTTCTCCAGAAAGACAGTAAAGCTTAGCTCCTGGAAATAAATGTTGCTGTAATCAGAAATTACAGTAGTTATAAAATAAAAAAGATAAATAGATAGATAGATAGATGTAAGTAAGTAGATGATAGCAAATAAACTATATATAGCATATATACTGTATACGTATAAGTGTATATATATATATATATATATATAATTTGTTTATCCATATGTATAGTGAATAAATATAAAGGCTGTAGCAGTAAAGAGACGTGTGAACACTTTTGTAAAGGTACAAGGAGAAGGTTATAAGGCAATAGCATCTAATATAACGTGCAAGCTGAATAAACAAGTCCACTATATATATATATATATATATATATATATTAGTGTGTGTGTGAAATATTAGGCAGAATGTACAGTAAATAATAATTTTTTCTTCATAAATAATGAATAAACCTCACATTGTGTTCTGTACATTAACAAAACAATCAGGGATCATCATAGTGAAATGAAGATTAGTGGAGATTTGTGTTCATTCAGCCACAATGGTACTGGAGGTGAGGTGAGGAGGCCTGAGGTGAAGTCAGAGCTCCATTTCATTCTAAAGGTGTTTAACAGAGTTGCAGTCAGAGTTCTGTTGCAGGCCACGTAAGATCTTGCACTCAACCCCACGTAAATCATCTTTTTATGGAACTGGATGAACTTGACATGCTGGAACTGGTTTGGGTCTACTAGTTTAGGTGAAGGCAAAATTTCATGCAGCATCCAAAGACCTTTGATACAATTGTGTGCCTCCATTTTTGTGCAAACAGTTTGGGGAAAAACCACACATGGGTCAGGTGTCCCAATACATTTGGCCTTATGGAGTATATAGAGACAATTTAAGATAGAGAGTTTGTAATTTTAGCATCAATATGAAATTCACTTCTTGGGTTTCCTGAGATTTAGATTCTAAAAAAACTCTGACTTTTTTTACCTGTGAAAATTTGTCCATTTGACAAATAGATTTAAAATAAAATATTCTGTTCAGAGTTATTCAACTGATATTGAATGCAATTTACCTCAGACTGTATTTTACCTCAGATATTTTTTTTTTTACCTTGGACTGCATGTTACATCAGACTATGATTTACCTCTGAATAAAATTTACCTCAGATGGTAGTTTATATTACACAGAATCTGACTGTCTGACTGTTTTTTTTCCTTGCAAGAAGTTTCTCCTATTATTCAACATGGAATGCTACCAATTTAGTTTAGACCCGTTCTGTTCAAAATCTTAATTTGTCATTTGTTATGATGATTACACTAGTTTTTATTGACTTTTTAAGAAATTTTGATTTATAATTTGAAATAGAGAAATATATTAGTTCTCTAGACAGTAGTAGAACATTGACTTTACATGTTCTGTTTACATGTTTACATGTACAAAGACAACCACCTGCCCTGAATGTGAATTGTAAACATTTCCTTCAGCTTTGAATAGGGAAAGTAGTTTTCTGAGAAATCAAAGTAGAAAAAGCCAAAGACAACATTAGCCATCTGATAAAAGAGGAAATCGCCAACACACAGAAGACACTAAAACACCAAGACAACAAGCAAATGATCGCTCTCTCGCTCTCAGTTTAAGGTACCTCCTAATTTTCTATTTCACTATTTTATAGTGGTAGTTTATTATTAACACCATAATTCTGTTCAATAACTCTTATGTAACTCTGCAAATACAAGTCCATTAATATCTCATAGAGATGTTTACATTGAAGACACTGCTGTATTTAAATATACAGTATATTAGATCATAGTATATTATATAATAGTTCTCCAGGAAGACAGTAAAGCTTAGCTCCTGGAAATAAATGTTGCTGTAATCAAAAATAACTGTGTAGTTATAAAATAAACTAGATAGATAGATAGATAGATAGATAGATAGATAGATAGATAGATAGATAGATAGATAGATAGATACATACATACATACATACATACATACATATAATTTTTTCATTGCATAGTGCAGGTACACAGAAATGAAATGCAGTTTAGCATCAACCAGAAGTGCAAAAAGTAGCAATTGTGCATGTAAGTGGATGTATAGCATGTAATATATATATATAGTGTGTGTAATATTTGTTTATCCATATGTACAGTGAATAAATATAAAGGCTGTAGCAGTAAAGAGACGTGTGTGTTGTAAAGGTACGAGGAGAAGGTTATAAGGCAATAGCATCTAATAAAATGTGCAAGCTGAATAAACAAGTCCACTAAATATATATATATATATATACATACATAAATAAAATAGTGCAGATGTATGTAATATGTGTAAAGAATGAGGAGTATAAAAAATACAATATGTAATATGTACATTGTATGTCGAATTGTACAGAAGTTTTATACAGTGTTTATGCAGTGATGGAGTGTAGAGTTCAGTAGGGTGATGGAGATGGTGGATAGAAAAAAGCCGGTCCTGAACATGCTGGTTCTGGTGCGTATGTTCCTGTATTTCCTTCTTGATGAAAGGAGGTTAAACAGTTTGTGACTGGGATGTGAAGAGTCCTTGATGATGTTGTGAGCTCCACACAGACATCTGCTGTGGTGAAGATGGTGAGTAGTTCGGTACCAGTGATGCGATGGCCGATTTTTTTGAGCATTTGCAGGGGTTTACGTTCACACACAGTGAAGCATCCGTACCAATCAGTAATGGAGTTGGTCAGGATGCTCTCGATGATGCAGCGGTAAAAACTTGTTAGAATCCCTGGTGACCAGAGGTGGCAAAAATACTGTCAGGCTGATGTCGCGGAAGTGGAAATAACTCAATCATAATCTTTATTGAAACAAGTTAAACAAAAACACTTACACACGCCGAGGAGACAAACAAACAAAGATATCCGCTCAAGACGTGTAATCCAAACCAAAAGTGGAATCCGGAAACAAAAGTTTCTGGACTTCGGAGACAGAACCAGTGGAAAATGCTGGCAGTCGAGCAGCCACGGGAATCACCAGCATGACATTCAAGAACCGACAGCCTGTGACTTGAGAATTTGAGTTTGTATAGTCTAATCCTTAATGAACCACAGCTGTCGGCATTCACGGGAGGCACAGGATAACGGGGCAGCGTGACTGCTACCGAGGGGAGCGTGGCAGGGTGACTCTCTGACAGCTACCAAAAGGGGCGTGGCAGGGTAAGTCCCTGACAGCTACCAAGGGGGGCGTGGCAGGGGGATCCCTGACAGTACCCCCCTTCATGGGCGACACCTGATGCCACAAAACCCACCTACGCCAGGCGGGCCAGGGCACTCTGATGAAGGCCTTTCCAACCAACCCGGGACAAAGGAGGACCAGTAAGCATCGCCTTGGGACCATGGAAGACTGGGAAGAGCCCAAGGCGAAGCGTCATCCTCTGCGGAGATCAGGAATGGAATGACACCCAGCATGAAGATCCGGAACGGCTCTTTAGAGTAGACCGAAGGCTGAGCGAATTCCCTGGTGGAGATCAGAGGCGAATCGACCTCAACAGCGGGGAACCGGAACTGGACGGTGTCCATGACAAAGACCGGAGGTTGGAGGACGTCCCGGGTGGAGATCAGGAACATTGTGGCACTTTCGGCGGGGCGTTGGGCCGTAACGTCACCCTTGGAGAAACCCTGGAGTGCCTTGTCTTCATCTGAGGGACCTGGAGGACCGACATCGCCATCAGAGGGATCTGGAGGACCAACGTCGCCATCAGAGGGACCTGGATGCGGCCCGTCGCCCTGCGGGGGACGGGGAGGCGAGACTTTGCTATGAGGAGAACTTGGGGGCGAGACGTCTCCTTCTGTGGAGCCCGGGGGCGAGACGTCGCCTTGTGGGGAACCTGGAGGCGAGCCGTCACCATCAGGGAAGCTTGGGGGCGAGCCGTCGCCCTGCGGAGAACCTGGATGCGAGCCGTTGATTCCGGAGAACCTGGATGCGAGACGTCACCCTGCGGGAAACCTGGAGGCTAGACGTCACCCTGCAGGGAACCTGGAGGCGAGACTTCACCTGCTGTGGAGCCCGGGGGCGAGACGTCGCATTGTGGGGAACTTAGAGGTGGCGGTTCAACGTCCTTCTCACAGCTAGGTGGCGGTACAACAACCTCTTCACGGCCAGGTGGTGGTACGACGACCTGTTTGCGGCCCTTGAATGGATCTGAGCGCTCCTGGGGACTCGGGAACGGAGCTGAGCGCTCCTGGGGACTCGGGAACTGAGCTGAGCGCTCCTGGGGACTCGGGAACTGAGCTGAGCACTCCTGGGGACTCTGTGGCAGAGCTGAGCTCTCTTGGGGACTCTGAAATGGGCTGAGCTCTCTTGGGGACTCTGGAGCTAAGCAGCACCCTCGGAGGAACTCTGGGGCTGAACGGCACCCTTGGAGGAACACTGTGGTGGCGCATCGTGCTCGTGGAGACTTTGTGGCGGAGCGGCACGCCCACGGGAACCTCGGAACAGAGCGGCGCGCTTGTAGACACTCTGTGGGAACTCTGAGACACCAGCTTGTAGAGACCCTGGGACGAAGCCGCACTCTCATCGAAACGTCAGAGCGGAGCTGCACGCTCCTGGAAGCTCTGGAACGAAGCCGCACACTCACCAAAGTTCTGGAAAGGAGCTGCGCGCTCTGAATAACCTTGGAACAGAGCCGCGCACCTGGGAGAGTCTTGGAACGGAGAACATATATTTATGTCTGTGAGGTAAATATTTACTGATATTCAAGTTGTTTTATTTGTGTTTGTAAAGAGACATAACATGGCAGAGAGCGCCCCCTGTCGGTTTACTTTATTTTACAAAAACACAGTGTTTTGTTGTTATTATAAGTGTATATATATAAAATTAGACATTTTACAGATTTGAATGATGAATTGTTTTTATCTGTATGATCAATAAAGACAGTAATTTAAGGTTCATTTCTCTATTATGAGGGAAAAAACCCACAAAATGACACCAGAGGGTTAATTGTGGGAATCATGGCGTATTTGGTGTTCAATTTGAGACTTGGAAATAAAACAGAAATAAAACAAAAGATTACTGATTAAAAAAAAATTTCGGTGGAGTTGATTTATTTATTTTAAGTAACGAAAGGATGTCGTGAATAGTAAGTGGAGTAAATGGAGTACATTTTTTTTAATTCGCCTCTTTTATATTTAGTTATTTATTTATGTATTTAGATTTTTTATAAAAATGGTAAAACAGAAATGCGCACTGAATTATATGAAATGTTAAAAGAATTTGCATTTAAATTTTGACAGCCTAATATATATATTAATACAAAACAAATTAAAAATCTTGTTACCTAATGAATGTGTCCAGGCTGAAGATCCAATGATGATGATGATGATGATCAGGTGATTAGGAATGTCTCTGTTCTCAGTCATGTTTACATCACTAACTCCCTCTGTCTCATCCACATTAGCTTTACTTCTTGTTGCTTTCTGCCCTGCTGATTCTCAGCTTCGTAAACTAGTCTACGTCTGTGGTAAATGAGAGAGACAGGACTTTATACACAAGTGGATTGAAAAAGACGCGCAATGACAGGAAATTGGTTGGTGGGCTGAAATCGGCACACAGTAAAACAAAATTTTTTTTAACATTTAACCAAATCAATAGATTACAACTAAAGTAACGAGGCGGTTTTAAAAATGTAAGAAGTAGAAAGTACAGATATTTGTGTAGAAATGTAATGAGTAAAAGTTAAAACTTATTTTTTACTTAAAAGTTAAAAATAAATAGTGGAGTAAAAAACGGATACCAAAAAAATCTACTTAAGTACAGTTACAAAGTATTTGTTTTTCTTAAAATAAAATGTTCTTAAATTTAACCATTGCTGTCCCTTCCGAAACAGAGCTGAAGTGTTTTGGTGCCAGGACAGATCCTCAGAGATGTGAACTTCCAAGGACTTAAAGCTGGAGACCCGCTCTACCTCAGCTCTACCCGCTGTACCAAATGATACAATAAACAAAGAAGTGAGTTACATTAAATTTCCTAAGATAAGATAAAATAAGTTAAGATAAGATAAACCTTTATTCAACCCACAGTGGGGAAATTTCTATGTTACAGCAGCATGAAAAAATAGAAAAGAAATGCAAATATATAAAAGAATAGACGAATAAGACTCACTATAATATTACAAGTATATACACAACACAATGTATAAATACAGATTAGGGAAAAGTACGTATTGCAGGTTGTATTGCAAACAGGTGGTATTGCACGTATTGCGGGTACTATTGCACGTATTGCAGGTGATCTTGCACATATTGCAGGTTATATTGCACACAGGTAGTATTATTACATAGTAAAACAGTAAAAACAGTAACTATTACACTATTGAACAGTAATAGCAGTGTGTATTTTGGTTAATGGTTCACTGGGAGCAGCTTTTATTGTACAGTCTAATAGCAGCAGGGAGAAAAGACCTTCTGTATCGCTCCTTCAGACAATTAGGATGTAACATTCTGTCACTGAAGGAGCTGCTCAACGAGATAACCGTTTCATACAGGGGTTGAGAGGCGTTCTGCAGTAATGATGATAGTTTTGCTACCATCCTCCTTTCTCCCACCTCCTGTACAGTGTCCAGTAAAATCCCCAGGACTGAGCTTGCCTTCCTGATCAGCTTGTCCAGTCTCTTCCTGTCTGCAGTAGAGATGCTGCTACCCCAGCATACCACACCATAGAATATGGCTGATGCCACAACAGAGTCAAGAAAGGTCTTTAGTAGCCCTCCCTGCACTCCAAAAGACCATAGTCCCCTCAGCAGAAAGAGTCTGCTCTGCCCTTTCTTATAGATTGCCTCAGTGTTGTCTGTCTAGTCGAGTTTGTTGTTTAGGTGAACACCCAGGTATTTGTAAGAGTCCACTCTCACAATAATCACTTGTACAAATCTAACGTGTTTAAATACCTTGAAATTCCTAGAAGTTAATATAAACACTAGGTAAGTAGTTATCTAAGAAACAGGCAACAGTTTGTAGAAATTGGTGGATATAAATCTATATGCAGGAACATAACTTGTGGTGGACCACAAGAATCAGTTTTAGGTCAAAAACTGTATATAGTCTATATCAATGACATGTACAGAGTATTAGATATACTAAAATGTAGTTATTTGCTAATGTCACAAATATTTTCTGTTTCAGGGATAATTTACAGCAGCTTTTGGAGGTGACATAAATTTTGGAGGTGACATAAATTAATCAATTAAAACAGTGGTTTGATGTAAATAAACTTATTAAATACAAACAAAACAAAGATTATGTTATTTGGAAAATATAAAACAAATATTCCGGTAGAATTGAAACCTGATAATGTATACATGGAGTGCAGAATTATTAGGCAAATGAGTATTTTGACCACATCATCCTCGTTATGCATGTTGTCTTACTCCAAGCTGTATAGGCTGGAAAGCCTACTACCAATTAAGCATATTAGGTGATGTGCATCTCTGTAATGAGAAGGGGTGTGGTCTAATGACATCAACACCCTATATCAGGTGTGCATAATTATTAGGCAACTTCCTTTCCTTTGGCAAAATGGGTCAAAAGAAGAACTTGACAGGCTCAGAAAAGTCAAAAATAGTGAGATATATTGCAGAGGGATGCAGCAGTCTTAAAATAGCCAAGCTTCTGAAGCGTGATCATCAAACAATCAAGCGTTTCATTCAAAATAGTCAACAGGGTCGCAAGAAGCATGTGGAAAAACCAAGGCGCAAAATAACTGCCCGTGAACTGAGAAAAGTCAAGCGTGCAGCTGCCAAGATGCCACTTGCCACCAGTTTGGCCATATTTCAGAGCTGCAACATCACTGGAGTGCCCAAAAGCACAAGGTGTGCAATACTCAGAGACATGGCCAAGGTAAGAAAGGCAGAAAGTCGACCACCACTGAACAAGACACACAAGCTGAAACGTCAAGACTGGGCCAAGAAATATCTCAAGACTGATTTTTCTAAGGTTTTATGGACTGATGAAATGAGAGTGAGTCTTGATGGGCCAGATGGATGGGCCCGTGGCTGGATTGGTAAAGGGCAGAGAGCTCCAGTCCGACTCAGACGCCAGCAAGGTGGAGGTGGAGTACTGGTTTGGGCTGGTATCATCAAAGATGAGCTTGTGGGGCCTTTTCGGGTTGAGGATGGAGTCAAGCTAAACTCCCAGTCCTACTGCCAGTTTCTGGAAGACACCTTCTTCAAGCAGTGGTACAGGAAGAAGTCTGCATCCTTCAAGAAAAACATGATTTTCATGCAGGACAATGCTCCATCACACACATCCAAGTACTCCACAGCGTGGCTGGCAAGAAAGGGTATAAAAGAAGAAAATCTAATGATATGGCCTCCTTGTTCACCTGATCTGAACCCCATTGAGAACCTGTGGTCCATCATCAAATGTGCGATTTACAAGGAGGGAAAACAGTACACCTCTCTGAACAGTGTCTGGGAGGCTGTGGTTGCTGCTGCACGCAATGTTGATGGTGAACAGATCAAAACACCGACAGAATCCATGGATGGCAGGCTTTTGAGTGTCCTTGCAAAGAAAGGTGGCTATATTGGTCACTGATTTGTTTTTGTTTGGTTTTTGAATGTCAGAAATGTATATTTGTGAATGTTGAGATGTTATATTGGTTTCACTGGTAAAAATAAATAATTGAAATGGGTATAAATTTGTTTTTTGTTAAGTTGCCTAATAATTATGCACAGTAATAGTCACCTGCACACACAGATATCCCCCTAAAATAGCTAAAACTAAAAACTACTTCCAAAAATATTCAGCTTTGATATTAATGAGTTTTTTGTGTTCATTGAGAACATGGTTGTTGTTCAAATTAAATCCTCAAATAAAATTAATCCTCAAAAATACAACTTGCCTAATAATTCTGCACTCCCTGTAGAATAAAGTATAGAAATAGTATATAGAAATTAAGTGTAATTAAGGTGTAATTTTAGATTAAAGATATGCTGAAAACCGCAAATAAAGTCAAGTCAAGTCAATTCAAGTCAAGTTTATTTGTATAGCGCCTTTTACAACAGACATCGTCTCAAAGCTGATGAGCAGGCGTGGAGACTGTGGCAAGGAAAAACTCCCTTAGATGTAATAAGGAAGAAACTTGAGAGGAACCAGACTCAAAAGGGGAACCCATCCTCATTTGGGTGACATCAAGAGTTTGATCATAAATCTTTCAACAGTACAAAACACTGGAGAGTAAGAACTAACATGAGTACTGGACTATAAAATTATAAGTGATGTTCTTTCAACAGTCTTTTATACCAAAGTAGGAGCTACTGAGCTCAACATTTTTGATCATCACAGATCCAGCATCAACTTCTCCATGCCAGAGCCTTTAAACACTCCAGGAGGTCCAATGTCAAACTCCACACATGCAGTGGGATCCAAATGGCACTGGTACGTCTCTAGATGTTTCAGGATGTTTGCGAGTTTGGCATCTACTTCTTTAAAGTCCATAATCTTCATGAGGTGGGACGTGACTGGAGCTGGCCAAACCTCAGGAAGCCTCAGGATGGGGAGAGAAGGAAAAGCAGTGGAGAGGAATGAGCGTAGCTGCTGTTCATGATATTAACAGCACAAGTTGATAATGTGATGTGATCAGATGTTCTGGAGCACAAGGGTATGATGTGATGTGTGTTATGTGTTGAACTAGCTAAAAACATACGTCTTTAATCTACACTTAAACTGGGAAAGTGTGTCTGAGCCCTGAACACTGTCAGGAAGACTATTCCAGAGTTTAGGAGATAAATGTGAAAATGCTCTACCACCTTTAGTGGACTTTGCTATTCTAGGAACTACTAGAAGTCCAGAGTTTTGAGATCTCAGGGAGCGTGACGGATTGTAGCGTGTTAGAAGACTGGAGATACATGGAGATAAACCATTTAGTGTTTTATAAGTGAGTAGCAGTAGTTTGTAGTCTATTCGAAACAGGAAGCCAGTGTAGGGATGAGAAGATTGGGGTTATGTGATCATATTTTCTTGACCTTGTAAGAACTCTGACTGCTGCATTCTGAACTAACTGAAGATTGTTTATTAATGACGCAGGACATCCACCAAGTAATGCGTTTCAATAATCTATTCTGGAGGTCATGAACGCATAGACGAGCAACAGATATAGACAACATATTTCTTAGCTTAGAAATATTTCTAAGGTGAAAGAAGGCTGTTTTTGTAACTTGGTTGATATGATTTTGAAAAGATAAGTTGCTGTCTAAAATAACTCCCAGGTCTTTTACTGTTGAACTAGTGTTTACAGAACATCCGTCTAAATGCAGGTTAAGATGCTGGTGCTTCTGTATACTAGTTTTTGGGCCGATGAGTAAAATCCCCGTCTTATTAGAATTTAAAAGTAGAAAGTTATGGGTCATCCTGTCAGAGAGCACAGGTGCAACGGTGAGTCCAGAGTGACTGGATGATAGGACCCAAATGCAGGATGCTCCAGACGATATGAATCGAGAGAGAAGGGTTGCACAGGCAGGAAATATTTATTGTCAGAATAAACAGCACAAAACACAGTCGCGGCACGCACAGGGTTAAAGTGAAAGAAACAGATGAGAAGGATAGAACAGGCAGGAAAGCAACATGTAGAAAAACTTATGAGCAAACAACAGAAGCACACACTGGGCTAATATAAAGAAAAAAAGAAAAACAATAATGTCCAAATACTTTTGACCACATAGTAGTAGCACACACTGGGTTAAGCAGAGAAAAGCAATAACGTACTTATGAACACAATCGCGGCACTCACTGAGTTAATGAAAAGGTCCGTGGCACCGGAAGAGCGAAGCAGGGGGGCGTGTCCGAAAACAGCCAGAGGGAGAGAGCCGGAGAACAGAGCAAAAGGGGAATACAAAAATCCGAAAAACCGAGGGCAGGCAAAAATCCGAAAAACCGGGAGATCCGAAAATGAAAGTAAACATTCCACGGGTAAAAATAAAGGCAGGAAGGTCTCAAGAGCGCGGAGCTGAACGAGACAATCTGGCAGCGAGCGCAGGCAGCCGGTGGCTATTTATACAGATACAAGATGGCAGGCATGCCGGTGTTGCCGGCTGAAAGATGCCGCTGAACCGGAGGCGGAAGTCGTGATCGCGGAAATGTTCGGCCGGCTGGCTGACACATCCAATCTCTTATTTTCTTAACACACTCAGTTATCCAAGTTAATTGAGCTATATCTGTCAGAAAGCACAGGTGCAGGGGTAGGTGCAGAGTGACTGGATGGAAGGACCCAAATGCAGGATGCACACAAGGTTATGGGAAAAAGCTGAATTTAATATACAAAGCAAGGGGCAAAGGCAAAAACAGAATCCAAAAACAGTCCAGGGTCTAGGCACAGGCAATAGGGCAAATACAGGGAAGCAAAACCAAAAAACGTCCAGAAAATCCAAATACCAGCAAACGGAGCAATTCAGGTCAGAACAAAACACAAACCAACAACAGTCCAAAGTCCAAACCAGAAAACTAGGTGGCAGAGAAGAACAGGGATCAGGGTCAGGGTCAGGATTAGGATACAGCGCAGCCAAGATGGCAAGAATGATCTCGGGGTCTAGGAAACCGGTAAGATAATCTGGCCAGAAGCTAAAGTCTTGATTCTCCTTATATACTGGGAGGCGCAGGAAAAACGGCACGATGGCCACCGACCTGGAAGTGCTTACCACGAAACCGGAAGTGCGCACAGTGTGCCCAGGAGATCCTGACAATATCGCCTGGTTTAGATGAAATATACAGCTGAGTATCATCAGCATAACAATGGAAGCTAATTCCATGCCTTCTAATAATATTTCCTAAGGGAAGCATGTATATTGTGAAGAGCAGGGGTCCTAGAACTGAACCTTGTGGCACGCCATAGTTCACTAGCATTAGCCTGGATAACTCTCCATTTAAATCTACGAAATGGTAACGATCGGACAGGTAGGATTTAAACCAGCTTAATGCCTGTCCCTGAATGCCAATGTAATTCTGTAAGTGATCTAGGAGAAAATCATGATCTATAGTGTCGAACGCAGCACTAAGATCTAGTAAAACCAACAGCGAGATGAAGCCTTGGTCTGAAGCTAAAAACAGGTCATTAGTGATTTTAACTAGCAGTTTCTGTACTATGATGGAGCCTGAAACCTGACTGAAACTCCTCAAAGATATTGTTCTCTTGCAAGTGGGAACAGAACTGGGCATTAACAATCTTTTCTAAAATCTTAGACATAAATGGGAGATTTGAAATTGGTCTATAATTCGATAACGTGTTTGGATCCAGATTAGGTTTTTAAATCAGGGGCTTAATAACTGCTAGCTTGAGGGATTTAGGGACGTGTCCTAACGATAGTGAGGAGTTAATAATATTCAGAAGACACTCACCAGCTGTATGTAACACTTCCTTTAGTAGATTTGTTGGAATGGAATCTAGCTGACATGTTGATTTAGCTTTGATAATAACATCAAAGCTTTTCCTGTCCTATACATGTAAATAGTGGAGTTGTGGAGTTGAAGGTAACACTGTCTCAGGAGATGCTCTCAGTGGTTGAACTGCCACAATAGTTTTTCTAATGTTATCAATTTTTTCAGTGAAGAAATTCATAAAGTCCTCATTACTAAACTGTGATGGAACACAATTTATAGATCCCTGATTTGTAGTTAGTTTAGCTACTGTAGAAAAAAGGAACCTGGGATTGTTTTTGTTATTTTCTATGAGTTTGCTCAGATGTTCAGCTCTAGCAGCTTTTAGCGCCCGTCTGTAGCTGAGCACACTGTCTTTATATGCAATTCTAAATACCTCCAATTTAGTTTTCCTCCATTTTCTCTCCATATTAAAGACTGTTCTCTTGAGGGCATGCGTATGACTATTATACCAAGGTGCAGGTGTTTGTTCTCTAACCTTTTTTAATCGGATGGGGGCAACAGTGTCTAATGTGCTAGTGAGGATATGGTCTATGTTGTTAGCCATTTTATCAAGATCATTAGTAGTTATGGGTTTAGTTTGAAATTGAGTTAAATTAGGCAGGTTATTTATGAATCTGTCCTTAGTGGTTGGAACAATAGTCCTACCAGGTCAATAGCGTGGTGCAACACGGCTAATCTGCTCTACCGGTAGTGTGTACAGTATGAGGTAATGGTCTGTGATGTCATCACTCTGAGGTAAAATATCTATATCAGTGACGTCTGCACCGTGGGATATTATTATGTCTAATGTGTGGTTAAAGCGATGAGTTGGTCTGGTGACATTTTGTTCAACCCAAAAAGAGTTTAATAAGTCGACAAATGATAATCCTGGCGCATCGTTTACATCGCCTACATGAATATTAAAATCTCCTACAAGCAGCACTTTATCAAAATCGATCAAGAGATCTGATAGAAAACAAGCAAACTCTTAAAGAGAATTAGCGTAGGGCCTGTGAACTGTCAGGGGACAGCCTGCAATGCCATTCCTCAGCTCCACACACACACACACACACACACACACACACAATCTCCTACAAGCAGCACTTTATCAAAATCGATCAAGAGATCTGATAGAAAACAAGCAAACTCTTAAAGAGAATTAGCGTAGGGCCTGTGAACTGTCAGGGGACAGCCTGCAACGCCATTCCTCAGCTCCACACACACACACACACACACACACACACACAGGTAGTCTGTCCCCATCATACTAAGTATGGGCACCTGCCGCTTGTTAACTACAGCCCTACATAAACCCCTCTCCTGCTCTCACTCACCATTAGTTCTACTATTTCATGTAAATGAACATGTGACCTCGCTACACGACCTTCCACTTTCCTGTGGATATCCACCGCAGTCTCTATACCTCCAGAGACCACTCTGTTCTTCCTCCCCGAAGAACCATTTACTTTTTGTTCAGCATTTCTGTTTGTTTACCTGTTGCTCTACTACTTCAGTAAAACCCTTTTCTTCACTACCCTGGAGTTTTGCTCCGCTGACGGTAAACGGTGACCAGAGCGAGTTTTCTATGTATCTCTGAAAGTACAATTTTAAGGACGAGCAATTCAAATGATTTAAAGCTGAATCCTAATCTCTGACTAACATTGAGAGGCACTATAAATGGTTCCTACACCTCCCCCACGACCAGTTTGACAGGGCTCCCGCTTATAAACATATCCTGATGGTGTCGACTCGTTTAGACCCATAAAATCACCTGGTTTAATCCAGGTCTCAGTGAGACAGAGTGCTGAGAGTGCTGATTATTATCTGTGATCATCTCATTTACAATCAGTGCTTTGGGTGCAAGTGATTTAATGTTTAATAGACCAAACTTTAGAACTTTGTTGTGTTTGTTTATCTGGCATTTTTTCAGTTTTAACTGTAATAAGATTATTTCTGGATCTTGTGTATTTAATTCTTGGTTTTACTCTACGAGGAATAGATACGGTTTCTTTAAACTGGGCTGTGTGTAAACTTGTAACTATTTGGTCTGTGTTCTCATAGTTGAAGATTTCCTAGAGATGTTTTCTGATAGCACTGCTGCTCCAACTCTACTGAGATGCAGGCCATCAGGGCGGAAGAACCTAGGACGCTCCCAGAAACAGTTCCAGTTATTAACACAAAAGTTTGGGGTCTCGACACCATGACTGTAACTATTCATTCAGTGCTAAAAGTCTACTAAACTTCTCAGCCCCTCGCTGGTAAGTGGGAAGAGATCCTGACACAATGATCCTCGTTGTGGGCGATGTACTGCGTACTGTCTCCACCAGGATCCTGAAATCCCTCTTTAAGATCTCCATTTGCCTCAGCCTGGTTTTGTTAGTTCCGGAATGGAGAACAACAGCTCCGAAGTTCTCGTTCAGGATCCAAGTACTTGCGCAGCGACATGGAGAACACGGGCACCAGGAAAACAGCGAGTGTGCACCTTAAATTTGTCTCCGGTAGCACGGACATGGCGGACGAAGAAATCTCAGAGAATCACGGTATCACGTTTCGTCTCGCGGAGATGGGCGAAGCGGTTCTCGGTCGAGATCTCGAAGGCCGGTGGTGGCGGGGGAGATGTCCTCGACCGGGGCTTGGCTCGCGGCTTCCGCTACTGCTGCATCCAAGGTCCGTGGTGCACCGGTGTCAGAGTAAACGATACCTGGGCGGGCCACGTTGTAGGTAACCTGGACCTGGGCAGAGATACACGCGGAGTTGAGGTGCTGGGAGAGTTAGATTCAACCCGAGAATTTACCTGGGACGAGTGTGCGTCCGCCCGGGATGTTTCCAGCGCCGCTTTCCACTCTCGCAGCTGGGCATGCTTTGCATGCAGCTCGCCAATTTGTTTCTCCACATCTTCCATCTCCAACACCGCCATTTGCAACTCGAAAGAGTCCTCACCTGCGCTCAGAGTCAGACACACAGCCGGCATAGTGCTTATAATCACAAGGAGTTAATATACAGAGATATGAGTGAGAGGCAATAAATATAGACAACACTAGTGATAGTCGAGTTAACTGACTACAGGCACAAGTCGGAAGACAACAACAATTTAGGATTAATAAAAGAGAAAAAATGGATAGATAGATAGGTAGATAGTGAAGTTTGAAAACGCTGAGAGAAATACAAACACAGAACTCGTGGCAAACAAGTCAAACACAGGAAACGACGTCTGCTCTACTGAGCATGCTGTCAGCCCGCTTAAGCACTTCTGGCATTGCAGCCTCCATCACTGAGAAACCCCCTTCCAACCTGCTATACGGAAATGGCGTCTATCTTTCAAACACATATAAGGATGCCAGAAACCTCAATTCAGTGCCAGATTGTCTTCAGGGCTTGCCCTGTTTACACTCCAGCATTTTTCCCTAATTAATTTAACTCTTTGTTTCTGCCTGACTATTCTTAAATCCGCTCTGCTCTGCTCAACACACTCTGGGTCTCGGCTCGGCTCTGCTTGCTCTCAATGTGCTCCGGCTCTCAGCTTTGATCGCGTTTAATGTGCTCCGGTTCTCGGCTTGGCTCGGCTCTGCTCGCGTTCAACACGATCCGACTTTCGGCTTGTTAATATTGTGCTCCATGCGCTTCGTCTTACCGAATCGGCTCAGAATCGGCTCTCCTCGCGCTCTGCATGCTCGCTTTTCTGGCTCGGCTCTTCCTGCTCCCGGCACCATTGCGGCATCCACCTTGGATCCTAAATCTAAATAGCTGGCAAAACAATCTAGCCAACATGGATCCTGCGGATGCACCTGCCTCTCGCACCGCTCTAACTGCTGTGTCTCGCCCACAAACGGCGCAGGAGCACCAGATTTAAAACCTCTCTGCAGGCATGCCGGAAATCATGGGATTCTCGCGCACAACTTTTGGTGACAGAATTCCCAAAGGTACTCAGCCGCCCTCGTCGCCTGCTGCCCCAGTCCTGCAGGCACCCACAGCACCGGCCCCTGCTTCACCTACAGTCACCTCGGCTCTGCGTAAACCTCAGCTCGTGCTGCCAGCCGGATTTTCAGGCGACCCAGACTCCTGCTGCTCTTTTATCATGCACTGTGATCTGATTTTTAGTATGCTGCCCTCTCAATTTGGTGCAAAGCGCTCTATAGTGGACTACTTCTTTTCCCTCCTGTCAGATAAAAACCCTAAACCCGAACCCTGGGTGGACCCTAAGTGGAAAAGCCAATCGGCTAACTGCACATCATTTGCCGCTTTTTCTGCCGAACTCCGGAAGGTTTTTGGCTCTATGCCTGCACCCTGATCTCGGGCACACAGGGCATCGCACTGTGCCAGAGTTTGCAGCTGACTTCTGGACCCAGGCCATTGACAGTGGATGAAATCACACATCGCTTTATGATACTTTCCTCCAGGGCCTCACGCCTGCCTTAAGGAGGAACTCACCGCTCGTGATCCACCCCGGGATCTGGATTTTCGGATCATCTTGGCTACTTACTGTCTTTCCCCTACACACAGTTCCCCACCTCGTGCTTCGGGTCCTGGCACCCAATCTCTTTCCCCACTGCAGGCCATGGAGATAGGATGCCACCACCTGAGCCACACCAAGAAAGAGAGACGTCGGTCGTTGGGTCTATGCATATACTGTGGAGGCAAAGGGCACATGGCCGCCTCATGCCCAGTTAAAGGCTCGGCTCGTCTGTGAAAGAGGGAGCACCCATGAGCCCCTATTCCCCTGCCCCCTCCAAACCAACTATCTTGGTTTACCTTTAGTCAGGCCCTGAAGGCACAGAACTGGCTGCCAAACCAATCAACCTCAAGCTTGCCAAGCAGCTATGAGTCCCCATGGAACCCTTACCCGAAGCTCTACTGATCGGAGCCCTGAGCGGCAGCCTTTTAGACTGGGTCACTCATCGCACCAAGCCTCTTCTCATGTCAGTGGGGGAACATCAGGAGTGGTTTTCCTTCCTGATTATCTCCTCGCCTCAAGCCCCCATCATGCTCGGGATCCCTTGGCTGCAGAAACACAACCCACGTGTGGACTCGATGATAGGGCATATATTGGATTGGGGTGTGCATTCCTTTGGGCACTGCCTCGCTTTCCCCCCACCCAAACCACTGCTGGTTGTCACTCCCACGCTCTCAGATTTAGCATCAGTTCCTAAAACCTATCATGACCTTTCGCCTGTGTGCAGTAAGGCCTAGGCTACCTCCCTGCCTCCCCACTGACACTTTGACTGTACCATTGAGCTGCTTCCCAGAACCAGCCCCCACATGGCCGCCTGTATCAATTATCAGCCCCAGAGAGAGCAGCCATGAACCAGTATATTCAGGAGTCCCTGGCAGCAGGCATCACCGACCATCCTACTCCCCAGCTGGGGCAGGGTTCGTCTTCATATAGAAGAGGGATAAATCCCTATGCCCATGTATCGACTACTGGGGTCTTAATGCCATTGCTAAGAAGACAGTGGCCTGGCCCCTGTGAGGGGCACAAATCCTAGATTCTGGTCTCTCCACCAACGTGGTAAAGACCATCCTCCAGTCCAGAGCTCCCTCCATGAGGAGGTCCTATGCCGCGAGATGGTGCCTGTTCATGGCATGATGTGAACAGCACCACTTAAATCCATTTAACTGCCCAGTCAACCCAGTGCTGGAATTCCTGCACTTTCACCCTGAAGGTTTACGCATTCCTCACTGAGCAAAAACTTTTTGGTGACACATTACTTTTGCTGTATCCAGAGGCTGAGGCCTCCAGTACGATCTGGAGTGCCTGTGTGGAATTTGTACATTGTCTTGGAGGCCTTGTTTGAGCCTCCTTTTGAGCCATTGACTAGGGTTCCTTACAGTCAAGACTGTGTTTCTTCTGTCTATCTCCTCCCTTGAGAGATTAGGGGATTTTCAGGCCCTCTCTGTGGCTCCCTTATTTCTGGAATTTAGTCCAGGCATGGCCAGTGCCTTTCTCTACCCCGAAGTCGGGTATGTCCCTAAGGTACCCTCAGTCGTCCCATGACCTGACGGATACTCCAGGCATTCTTTGCTCCGCCTTTTCAGGCCCAAGACCAGGAGAAGCTTAACTGACGTCCACAGAACTGAACTGTGGAGGAAGTCAGAGCAGCTGTTCATCTGCTTTGGCCCTCTGAGGAGGGGTCTTCCTGCCAACAAGCAGGGCCTTAAATGGTGAATTGTGAATGCTTCTCTGACCTTTCGGGGTCAGAGCTCACTTTACTTGGAGTGTGGCACCCTCAAGGGTTTTGTCCTCTGCAGTTTCCTTCCAAGACATCTGCAACACTGTGGGATTTGTCATGTTTTACAATCTTGGCCTTAGTGCCACTAGTGGCGCCTCTGTCCTTCAACCTAGCTGGACACTTGTTCCCAAAACGTTGTTGATGCAACTCGTGTTCCTGAAGTGGAACGTCTCCAGGTTACGAATGCAACTATAGTTCCCAGAGGGAACCAAACGATGCGTCTCCAAGCCACACTGCCTGCATACCTAAAGCGCTTTAATTGCTTCCTGGTCAAGACCTCACTCCAAAAGTGATGACGTGCTTTTCCATTGGACTTATTACACATGTGATTTAGAAACAATGTGGAAGTGCTCCCAAAGTGTTGTTGACGCAGCGTCTCGTTCCCTCTGGGAACTATCGTTACATTCATAACCTCCCAATTTTGGGAAAAACCATATACAGTGCCCTCCACACTTATTGGCACCCCTGTTTAAGATGTGGTCGTGGACTTCTAAAAATTCTCCTTTTTTTTTAAACAACATAGAACCCAAATGCAAAAAAATAGAAAAATCCAACCTTTTATTTAAGTACATTACTTTGGTGGTAAAAAAAAGAAAATCACACATTTAGAAAAAAAAAAACAAAAAAACTTGAAATTATGTGTGCCACAATTATTGGCACCACTGATGTTAATACTTTGTACAACCCCCTTTTGCCAACAAGACAGCACTTAATCTCCTCCTATAACATTTCACAAGATTGAAGAACACAGAGAGAGGGATTTTTGACCATTCTTCTTTGCACAATCTTTCTAGATCATCCAGTGTCCTGGGTCCTCTCTTATGCACTCTTCTCTTTAGCTCGCCCCACAGGTTTTCGATTGGGTTGAGGTCTGGGGACTGAGATGGACATGGGAGGACCTTGAGTTTGTGACTGCTGAACCACTTTTGTGTAGATTTTGCCACATGTTTTGTATCGTTATCCTGCTGAAAGACCCAATGACGACCCATCTTCAGCTTTCTGGCAGAGGCCATCAGCTTTTTATAAAAAAAATCCTGGTACTTCAAAGCGTTCATAATGCCATGCACCCTAACAAGGTTTCCAGGGCCTTTGGAAGAGAAACAGGCCCACAGGCATCACAGATCCTCCACCATACTTCACGGTGGCCATGAGGTGCTTTTCGGCATACTCATCTTTTGTTTTACGCCAGACCCACTTACAGTGTTTGTTGCCAAAAAGCTCAATCTTAGTCTCATCTGACCAAAGCACACGATCCCAGTTGAAGTCCCAGTACCGCTTAGCAAACTCCAGACGTTTACGTTTGTGATTTCTCTGACTGTAGATACCGGCAAGTTAAGGCGAGTGGCTATTTTCTTGTAGCCATTGCCTGACTTATGAAGGTCGACACACATCTGCCTTACTTGAATGGTGTGTTCTCTTGTCTTTGCCATGTTGACAAATGGGTAAGAGAATTAGGCCTCTGTGTCACGTCATATTGATACCCCAGGGAAACAGGAAATCATGAATTACGAATTAAAAGTCCCTAGATACCCCAACCTTAGCAACTACAGAAAAATATATATAAAAAAAAAAACAATTAAATTTTTCAGAGGAATTGTTAGGGGTGCCAATAATTGTGGGACACATGATTTCAAGTTTTTTTTTTTTT
>MU597129.1:1378438-1424393 GCA_024362625.1 Silurus asotus
GGGGGGTCTGCACTCATGCCTCCTGTACAGGCTGGTGCGCCAGATCCCCCAGTGGGTCCAGGGAAAGCTCCTCTCCCTTAGAGCAAACCTTATGTCCCAGGTCGTTTGAACAAAGCAGCAGACACCCTATCGAGACAGGGTTCCAAGCCCGGGGAGTGGCGCCTCCACCCTCAGGTGGTGGAGCAGACTTGTGAGAAAGTAGACCTGTTCGCAACTTTAGAGGATTCGCAGTGTCCCTTGCAGTTTTTCCTGTATCCTCCAGGATGCCATGGCACAACCCGACGCTGTGCCTTTATGCAAGTTCCCCCCGTTGCGCTGCTTCCAGGAATTCACTGAACTGGTGGCCCTCCTACAACACCCTCCATTGGAGAGGAATCTCAGCTACAGGTATGACTGAGTCTCCTCTTCACATAATGTTTTAGTAATATCTGAAACATGGTCTCAGATAAAGCCATAGGTATCGATGGTTAAACCGTCGACATAACAGATAGACCAAAGGGGGGGTAACAGTTTAGGTTAAGGATAGTTCCGAGGTCACACTGTTCTTTCACGCTCACTTTCTGAGTCAGTAGTTAAAAAATATTAATTATTAGCTTTAAACCTTATTGTCTCTAAGACCTTACATCTTACTGTTGTTGGATGCTACAGCCCTCCATCAGCTAGTAATGATGCAATTTCCTTTCTGATGCATACGGTGACTTCGTTAAATTACAAGGAGCTTGTTTTTCTGGGTGATTTTAATGTGAACTGGCTGCAGTCAGCTTTAATCTGTGACACCTTGAACTTCTTTCAGTTAGTAGAGACACCTACTAGACCTTACATAAAGGGTCACAATAAGTCCACATTAATTGATCTAATTTTTAGTAATTTTTAAGTACTCTTTAGCCTCTGTATTTGCTAATGATGTTAGTGACCACTGCGTCATTGCCACAGTCAGAGATACCAAATTACTTAAGCATAAGCTACGTATTATCACGAGACGATGTTTGCGTAATTTTAATGAGCGAGGTTTTCTTTTTGATTTAGCACATTATGATTTGGATAGGATTTTTCTTATCCATGATGTTGAGTCTGCCTGAAAATATTTTTGTGATGGCTTGATATCGTCTATCAATAAGCATGTCCCTTTTCAAAAATGTATTGTTACATAAGGTAGTCTGGGGTCCCTGGTGGTCTAGTGGACCGGGTTCGATCCCCGGTCAGGCAACCAACCCCAGCCACTCTTAGTGTTGGTCCCAAGCCCGGATTAATGGGGAAGGTTACGTTTGGAAGGGCATCCAGCTTAAAAAAATGTGCCAAATCAAACATGCAGATGATCCGCTGTGGTGACCCCTAATGGGAGAAGAATTGTTAAAGGTAGCACCCTATCTGCTCTTATTCGTGAGTGTGATGTTGCTTGGGCAGAAGCTAGACAAACTGACTCAAGTTCTGATTGGATCTGCTTTAGGCAGCTTTAAAATAAATGCTATCAGAAAAGCTAAGGCTGATTATTTTACTACAAATACTGCTAATTCAAATAATCCAAAACAATTTTGGCAGAATATAAAGCTGTTAACAGGCAGTAAAAACACTTTTAGCATTATTCAAAGCATGGACAATGCAGTCGTGTTCCCAAAGCGTTCCGACGCAGCATTTTGTTCCCACAGATAACTAGGGTTACATACATAACTTAGAGACCTTCCAGGGCACCATCATCTCTCAGGGCCTGAAGTGGAACAATCACATCGACTCCACTGATGATAAGCCAACAGAGGAGGTTCTTCTTTCAGCATTGTTCAAAACAAATAAAACATATGTGCAATACTACATTTTACTAATCTAAATCTGTACTTTTTTCTGCGATAATACTTAATCATTTTTATTCTTTTTTTTTATTTATTTTGCCTTTTTATTTCCATTTTACTTTTAAAAGTGTGCAACTAGAAGCTTCTGCAATAAATACATTCTGCAATGAATTTTATTTAATCAGTTTAATTTGTGCCAATTTAATCAATTACTTAATTGAATTAATTAATAAAAAGGTTATTGCATTAATTGTATTTATTTTATTTCACCAAAACATTCAAAAGTATTATTTTATATATTATTTAACCAAGCAGGCATTTTATTCAAAATTGTAAGAAAAAAGATTTTTTTTTAAAGTTGATCACGAAGGTCAATGATAACCTGCATTATAAGAAAAAGACAAGCAATTTCTTGTTCTGCATTTCTTCCTTTATACTGTACGGAAATTGAACCGGATTGTGAGGGAAAAACCGAAGTAGGAGCCGAACCGTGAATGTTGTGTAACGTTACACCCCTACTAGTGACTGTCTGTCCTTTGTCCTTGTAACGTCTCCCTCCAACCAGCATAATATAAAGCTAGTGTAGACTTTATTCAGTTCAATCCATGTGCACTACAGCAGCATATGAGCTCATCCAAGTTTCCTAAATAGTGGCCATTTTTAAACAGATATATGAAGTTTCTGTGACATCAGCGATTTACAGTGCTGTCGAGGCATGTTTTTCATTTTGTTAATGTTTGTGACTGTAATAATTTATTCTGTTTAACAGTGTAAAATGAATTGTATGTAACTGTGTTTGTTTTTTTATTCTCACAGCCACTAAAAGCACAGGACAATACATTTACTACTCTAGTTTGAAGAATTGGTCTGATGCTCAAAGTTACTGCAGACAGTATCACACAGATCTGACCAGTGTGAAAACCTCAACAGAGAATTCTATCATCAAAGCAATGATCAGTGACGACACTTGGTTTGGTCTGTTCAGAGATTCGTGGAAATGGTCAGATGGTACCATTTTTACCAGCATTCCCATGATGCCTGGACAACCAGATAATCTCCTGAAGAACGAAAACTGTATGGCTTTAACAAATGGTGAAGCATCTGATGAGCTTTGCTCAGACATAAAACCTTTCTTCTGTTACTCCTGTGAGTTTCATTCACTTTAATATTTACCCTAATTCATAGCTTTTACAGGTATTATTGTGTATTTGATGTGTGTTTTCTTGTTTACCAGCGATCACAGATGTGTTTTCTTGTTTACCAGCAATCACAGAACGAAAACAAATCATTCGAGTCAAACTTCAGGCCAATTCAGATGTTAATGATCCTTCACTAAAGGAAGCCGTCCTGAATAAGGTGGGTTTCATCCTCCACTATTGTTAAAATAATATCTCAGTAATGCAGCCAGAACCTCAGCCTTCATCACATTAGTAGTGTTTTTATAATAATAAATTATATGATAACGACACAGATTTCTCTTTTGTATAATATTTAGCACTAAAGCTCATGTTCTCCTCTTTAGATTTTGCAAAAACTCAGTGTTTACTGGAACATCACTGTGAAATGGAGAGGAATCAGACGGATTGGTGTTTAAAAAGAGAAAAGCAGATGTGATGTGATGTGGATGTCTTTTGTGTCTCTCAGTAGGCTGTTAAATGATATAGCTACATATAACCACATTATGAGAGAGAATATAACTAGGCTTAACTAGGAGATGGGATGAGTGAGTGAATAAGTGTCAGTGTGATCAGCATGACTGCGAGGAGCGCATGGGAGAAGAAGCAGGGTGCTTCGGGGAATGCTGCCGCCGAAGGGGGAGTGGCAGGGGGATTCCTGACATAACCAACATTAAGTGGCAAATTTGCCCCCCTTGTGCTTGAGATATTAGGGTTCGCCGACATGAAAAAAATCTACATAACCGATTAAAAATGCTAAGACAAAGCGAGAATTTGGCGGTTCCACTTCAAAAACATCAACTTATAGGGTTGACGAGTTCACCGAGATCAGTGGGTTCGACTAATATATATATATATATTATGGTTAGGGCTTTGGTTTTTTAATATACAGTGAGGAAAATAAGTATTTGAACACCCTGCTATTTTGCAAGTTCTCCCACTTAGAAATCATGGAGGGTCTGAAATTGTCATCGTAGGTGCATGTCCACTGTGAGAGACATAATCTAAAAAAAAATCCAGAAATCACAATATATGATTTTTAAACTATTTATTTGTATGATGCAGCTGCAAATAAGTATTTGAACACCTGAGAAAGTCAATGTTAATATTTGGTACAGGAGCCTTTGTTTGCAATTACACAGGTCAAATGTTTCCTGTAGTTTTTCACCAGGTTTGCACATACTGCAGGAGGGATTTAGGCCCACAACCTTGATATGCTTTTTACAGAGCCACTCCTTGGTTATCCTGGCTGTGTGCTTCGGGTCATTGTCATGTTGGAAGTCCCAGCCTCGACCCATCTTCAATGCTTTAACTCAGGGAAGGAGGTTGTTCCCCAAAATCTCGCAATACATGGCCCCGGTCATCCTCTCCTTAATACAGTGCAGTCACCCTGTCCCATTATGCAGAAAAACACCCCCAAAGCATGATGCTACCACCCCAATGCTTCACAGTAGGGATGGTGTTCTTGGAATGGTACTAATCATTCTTCTTCCTACAAACACGTTTAGTGGAATTATGACCCAAAAGTTCTATTTTGATCTCATCTGACCACATGACTTTCTCCCATGACTCCTCTGGATCATCCAAATGGTCATTGGCAAATTAAGACGTGCCTGGACATGTGCTGGTTTAAGCAGGGGAACCTTCCGTACCATGCATGATTTCAAACTATGACATCTTAGTGTATTACCAAAAGTAACCTTGGAAACGGTGGTCCCAGCTCTTTTCAGGTCATTGACCAGCTCCTCCCGTGTAGTTCTGGGCTGATTTCTCACCTTCCTTAGGATCATCAAAACCCCACGAGGTGAGGTCTTGCATGGAGCCCCAGTCCGAGGGAAATTGACAGTCATATTTAGCTTTTTCCATTTTCTAATGATTGCTCCAACAGTGGACCTTTTTTCACCAAGCTGCTTGGCAATTTCCCCGTAGCCCTTTCCAGCCTTGTGGACGTGTACAATTTTGTCTCTAGTGTCTTTGGACAGCTCTTTGGTCTTGGCCATGTTAGTAGTTGGATTCTTACTGATTGTATGGGGTGGACAGGTGTCTTTATGCAGCTAACGACCTCAAACAGGTGCATCTAATTTAGGATAATAAATGTAGTGGAGGTGAAGATTTTAAAGGCAGACTAACAGGTCTTTGAGGGTCAGAATTCTAGCTGATAGACAGGTGTTCAAATACTTATTTGCAGCTGTATCATACAAATAAATAAAAAAAATCATATATTGTGATTTCTGAATTTTTTTTTTTCGATTATGTCTCTTACAGTGGACATGTACCTACGATGACAATTTCAGACCCCTACATGATTTCTAAGTGGGAGGACTTGCAAAACAGCAGCGTGTTCAAATACTTATTTTCCTCACTGTTTAAAAGTTATTTATTCAACAACTCTATTTACAACTACAACTCTACAACTTTATAAAATATAGTAGTGATATTTAAATGGTGTCACTGGGTTTACTGTCTCTTTGTATTATGTTGAACTTTTTGTTTTGTGGAAAATTATGCACATGTGCATTTTATGTAACTAGTTTAAGTGTTGTGTAATGCCAACTACTGCACTGTTTATCGATAAAGTGACAATAAAAGCATGGATTATTTGATCTTTAATATAAACTTCCTTTCATTCTTTCATTGCTGTTAGTTTTATTAACACGTAATCAATGCAGCAGACATTTCTGTTTAACCATTTTAGTTAAAAATATAAATAAATAAATATAAAAGATGTTGAGGTACAGTGATAGTGATCAGATGAACTGTGGTCCTGAGTCGTGTAGCAGAATATTGACTATTAACTACATGTGACTGTGTCGCTGATGGTTGGTTAAGTGACACTGAGAGTCAGGTGGATGGTCTCTCAAAAGCTTCTTTTATTGTACTAGACAGACACTGGGACAACAGGACCATAGGTTAATTAGATTGCAGATCATTGATGCTGCATGACAATCAGCAGCGAGGTTTCATGAGACTGCTGCCGATTTGTAAATTTTCTCAGCTTTAATTCTCATTTATTCACATTAATGCAGTGAAACTATAAACTTAAGTGACCAACATTTTACATATTTAAGTATGAAAGAAAGACAGCAGTAAAAAGTCTAACTCTCGAATGATGCAGCTCATGGCTCAGCACGTGCGAATGTGCAGCACGTGTGTTAATGCTAACGGCTACCGTTTCACATAAAAACTTTCTTTCGGCTTCTCCCATTAGGGGTTGCCACAGCTGATCATCAGTATCGATGATCCGCATGTTTGATTTGGCACATGTTTTACGCTGGATGCCCTTCCTAATGCAACTCTCCCCATTTATCCGGGCTTGGGACAGTGCACTGTCTTGTGCAACCCTAATGGCTGGGTTTGGTTCCCTGACCAGCAATCGAACCCGGGCCACAGCGGTGACACATACAGAACATGAAACGCAGATAAAACCCATAACAACAGGACCATAGGTTAATTAGATTGCAGATCATTAATAATGTATGACAGTCTTAAATGAAATAAACAGAGGTTCAAAGTTTACAAACAGAATAACACACACACTCCTCGTTATATCATTACACATAGCAGATATTTGACTCGACTAACACGACTAGAAGCCGACAGTAAACTTGTGTGCATAAAAAAAGGTCAGCTTTGCGCTCAAAAACAATTAAACCTCAGTTAATAAGAAAAAAGCAATCATCAATGCAGTTTAACAGCAGCAATGCTTCATGAGACCGCTGCCGATTATGTAGCATCGCCCCCTGGTATAATGAGCGCAACTGCAAGCTGTGCAACAACCAATGGCGAGTTCTCCTTCTCTTATTATTTTAACTCCGTTAGATACAGTCCAAATCCACAGAGTTTCTGTTCTTACTCTATAGTTTCATGGATCTCCAGGGAGATAAGAAACAAATCTCCAGCCGCACAGGGTTGCCTCCAATGAAAGAGAACATCATCCAGAGACAGACCAGGACGAAGTGGAAAGATCCGAGGTGGGAAAATAAAAAAAAATTACTAAATAAAAAATAAAATAAAATGTGATCACTAAACATTTGTTTTACCGATGCACCATATCTAAAAAGAACAAAAATCCATCATGGCACACACATCCGGCAATTAAATCTGTCCATGTGAAAATATAGTGTTGAAATGTATTCTTTAGTAGCCTTGTTAAACCTTCCTATCTTGACCTTCTTGGAGACAGGATGCTCCTGTCTTTGCTGACCTGTACATTTTGTGCCATCACGTGAACAGGATGATAGAAGACCAAGGGCGATAGTTAAGTTAGAAGATAGCTTTAAGCACATCCTGTTCCTTTTTGTTACGCACATATTTTCTTACGCACATATGTTTCGGACCCCTATCTCTGTCAACACACGATAACTCTGTCTGTGTCTCTGCCTTTCCTAGGCACTATGGCCTGGACTGATGTGTATATCTACCCAGCCTTGCAGCCCAGCCCTTTGAGCAGTTGTATTGAATAAACCAGACTTGATTTTAATCGTGTTGGTTGTTCTTTCATTGCTCCGGAGCGCTCCTAAGGCCTTGCAGAGAAGAGACACAGACGAGAGGGCAATTTGGTGACCCCGACGTGATACTCTCGACCAGGTAAGACATGTTTGATTGACTACCTGGTTGGCAGTATTTGAACTAGCATATCTCCTTCAGTGGAAGGTAGACCTCAGTATTGGTATTACTGAGCAGGTATAGGATTAGGGTATTCCTGTATAGCCCCTGAAAGGAAGGAGGACCTCAGTATTATAGTTACTGGGCAGAGCGCGCTGTAAAACAAAAAGGAAAATATTCTCTCTGTGTCTCTTGCCTGTATTGCTGATAAGTATTGGTGTTGGTATTTATATAAAATGGGAAACTCATACCCTAAGCCTGAGCCTGGAGAGACGCCTTCTGTTTGGATGCAACATTGTGGTCTAACATACTTCGTTACTCCTTATCTTGACAATTTAGCTGGTTGGACTGAGGCAACCCCTCAGATTCCACCCTACCTCAGAGAGGGTACATTCAACCCAGGATATTTAGCCTCCGCGTATCACATGATTTATGAAGGCCTCGGAGATCCACAATGGAATCTCGGTTATATGCGGGAATGTTATGGGCGATGGTATGAGATGAAGAAAATCTGGGATGAATGCAAAAACATTTACACTCCAAAAAAATTATTGAAGGGCATTCCAAAACCTAGGAACCGAACAGATCCTGGTCTTTTAACTCCCACACCACTCTCCGTTTTTCTCGCTAAATCGCCGCCTTATTCGGGGGGAAAAAAGAGGTATTGCCCAATGCGCCTGACCGCAACCCCAAACCACCTCCAGTGGCTAATATGTATCCATCGCTAGCCGCGATGAAGGTCTCCGACACAGGAGAAACCACAGCTAAAAAAAAACCAAAGAGGGGGCTAAAAAAGAAACCCAAGGAAGAGGAATCTAGTGATTCCAGTTCCGACTCTAGCTCTGACAGCTCAGACGATGACAGTGACCCTGATGATGTTGGTCCCAATGCTGGGACACTTCCCGATCCTCCCCCGTGGAATGCAGCATGTGTATGGGTAGCTAAAACCTCAGGAGTAAAGGTAACTCCGCCTTCACCATCTGCTCTTAAAGATATCATTAGTCTCTTGCCCTCCCCCGATAAACGTCTGCCTTTTGTCAATATGTTAATCAAAAGTTTGCGTAACTGTCAGCTGACTGGCGCAGATTATAGATTCATCTTGCAATGTAAACTAGGTGATAGTTATGATGAGGATAGTTTGCTTGGACTGGTGTTAAAATATTCGAATGACGAAGTAGTTAATGAGGAAATAAAGGAGGAGGAGGAGGGGGGAGAGGCGGCAGGAGGAGCAGAAGAAGGTGTAAGGCCGCGTAGAAAGAAGAAAACAACACGGGTAAGATCTACCTTGTTCTGGAAAGATGATCCAGATGCCCTGACAATGTTAAAGGATCAATTAACAAAATATTTGTTATCACATAAAACAGGCTAATCGTGATCTATCTCAGGTTACTAATAGTAAACAAGAAAAGGGTGAATTGACCTCTGCTTTTTGGTCACGATTCAGTCAGGTGTGGCAACACCTTGGAGGGCTGGAACTAAAACCACAGCAACCTAACCCACTTTTCCTGTCTACCTTTCTGTCTAACTGTCGTCCTGAAATCCAAGACGCATTAAAGCATCATTGGAGCGATAGAAACAATTTCACCGTGCGGGCAGTAGGGGAAAAGGTTAGAACGCTGGAAGGGGACAGTTTACTAGAGGTTAAAAAGAATCAGGCCTGTTTGTCGGTGGCCCTAGCCTATCCCCCGCCCAATAGAAATGGGAGGGGTAGGACTGGAGGAAGGAACCAGAGTGGGCGTGAGCCAGGGAGGTGCCACTATTGCAGGAAGGAGGGGCATTGGAGGAGAGAGTGCAGGAAGAAACAGTGGGATGAACAAGGGAGTTCTGGACCACAGGGTCAGGGTAACCAACAGGTCCCAACTCAAGGTTGCCAGCACTCCTCTTATCCTCCACCTCCCTCACAATAGGGCTGCCTACAGAGTCATGAGACCCCGGCCATTTCTATGTTGCATCTTTCCTTCACTTCCCCAGGCAATGAAAAGCTTCCTGTACTAACTCTAATTGTAGCAGACAATTCTTATCTCTTTCTGCTAGACACAGGAGCCACCTTATCTTCTATGGGGAAGACTTATGAAGGGCCTTTATCAACACGGTCTGCTAACTCTGTGGGAATTGATGGGGTTCCATTCACCTCCTCTTTCACTCCCCCACTAGCTGTTTCCTGTCTTTCTGATCCTTCTCTAATTTTCACACACTTTTTTGTCTACATGCCTGATTGCCCCTTGAACCTACTAGGCGGTGATTTGATGGGTCTCTTGGGACTCTCGATTGTTTTCAGTGGTTCTCACATGCTTGTTCAGACCACAGATAATTCCTCACCAGACATTCACGCGCTCTCTCACACTATCCTCCCTCATAACAATGTGGCTGTGAATGTTTCATGTGTCACTAACACCAAGGACTTACCTCCAGTGTTATTATCTGTGGAGTCCTCCCTGTGGGCTGATTATAAGGATGAGGTGGGTCTTGTTTCGTGTCCTCCATACGAGGCCAAGGTTAAACATTTGACGGCTGTGTTTATTTAACAATATCCTTTATCACCTGAAAAAACTATGGCATTGACTCTATTTTGAATTCTCTTTTGCAACAGGGCGTTGCCACCCCATGCGTCAGCCCATACAACACACTGGGTAATCCTGTTCCAAAACCAGATGGCTCGTGGAGATTTACCCAAGATCTGCGAAAAATAAACAAACTGATTATTCCAGTCGCACCAATTGTCCCTGACGTCTCCTCCGTCATAGCCTCAATTCCATGTACTCATACAGTCTTTTCTGAGATTGACCTATGTTCTGCTTTCTTCAGTGTTCCTGTAGGAATCGAGACACAGCCTCTCTTTGCCTTTACACACAGGGGGCAGCAGTACACGTGGACTAGGCTTCCACAGGGATATATCGATTCCCCCGCGGTCTTCGCAACCACGGTCAAGAACGCCCTGTCGAGCCTCTCCCTCCCCCCTGATTCAGTGGTTCTACTTTAATTACTTTTATTACAAGAATATTCATGCTTTATGTTTGGTTTCACTAATAATAAACATACATTTGCATAAAGCATCAACATTCGTCCATGTTCATGTTGATTAGAGTATTAAAAAAGTAAAAAGTATTAATTTAGGGTACATTTAGAACAGATACAAATGTACGATTATTCGCAATTCAATATATTAATTATTTGACAGCCCTAATTTATATACAAACCGTGAATTATCAGGGGTTGACTGTAAATATAGTACCAGTCTGTGGATATTTTGAATTTTAGTATTTTTAACAGTGAACATCCATTCTGAAAACTTCCACATAAGAACATGAAATTATGAAGTAAACAAAAGTGTTAAAGAAACCAGAATTTTTAATTTTACCAGTTTTATGTTGTCCAAAGCAGCTTTATTTCGCTTTGATGCAGCTCGGCAAAATCATGGCATTCTCTTATTAAATTCACTTGGTCATCAAGTAGATTTCAGGTCACAGGTGTGTCAAGAGTTCATTTTTTGACATTTCTTGCCCTCTTAATGGGCTTTAGACCAGTGGTCCCCAGCCCCCGGTTGGATCAGTTGGTACCGGGCCACACAAAAAGAATACATAACTTACATTTTATTTATGATCTGATTCTGAACGATGCTTTACGCGCGTGAGCAGGGTAAGGAGCACGGCTCTCTCGGTAAGGAGTTGAAGCCGGGAGCTTCAGAGAAAGCGGCCGAGAAAGCTCCTGCCACGCACCCTTCGGCCGTTCACGTTTGAGACTTTTCTGTTCCTCGTTTTTGGTTTCGGGTTTGGTTTTGGATCTTCCGGGGTTTTTTTTTGTGGACTAAATGTGAGACGCCACTGTGCAGCCGCTGGGTTTTTTTTTTTTTTTGTGATCTGTGTGTTTATAATGTTGGAGAATATAATAAAGGTTTGTATGGAGAATGGACGGTGGTTTGTATTGTATACTGGTGAATCTCTGCTGTTAGTAGGTGCACTTATGCCTTTTGTTGTTAACAAACTTATGCACATTTTTAGAGCATGACTTCATCAAACAAATCGCAGCAACGCTGTTGTGTAAAAACACGTGCATGCACATTCTCATTTATTAAACACACATCATGTACATAAAGAAATTTCAAGCACGTTCATATACTGCCGCCATTTTGATTTTCGTTTATCTCCATCATCGGTTACCTCCATGCTTTTTGGGTTCCACTGTACAACATCCATAACCTAATACACACAACACACTCATACACAATACAACATACACAACCCAGTACACACAAATCAAACAACACAGCAAAACATAAAACAGTATAGTAAGTGCTGTGTTGGTCACCAGATTACCAGTAAAGTAATTCCCAGTACAGAGCAACAGAGGCTAATACAGTTTCCATTATTACAGCTTCCATTATTACCAGTAGAATTCCCATTATTACCATTTAAACCAATAAAGATTCAGTGTTTCTTTTGATGTTTTCAGCAGGATCGTGATTCTGATGAGGAACATTGTGAAGATGTGTGAAAATCTTACAAGCTTTAGATTACAGAACTTTTGTGTAGTTCTTTTAAGACCACTCCAGACTCTTGCTGGGGCAGTTCGGAGGCAGTTCTGGAGAAGTTCTGAGGAAGCTGTGACTCAGCTGTGAGGGAGAACAGTGTGTGCTTTTCCCATCCCTGTGTGAAAAGTGGCAGCAGGTTGGCATGTAGGGGCATCAGCGCTGCGTTTGGGATGTTTCCCTGCTGCTCTTTTGTGGACACAAACGCTGCCATTGAGGCTGAATGAGTGCGTCTCTGTGCTCGTCTCGTGACCCTCATCATGCTACAGGAGGAAATGCTGTTTCAGGCCAGGACACACACACACACACACACACACACACACACACACACACACACACACACACACACACACACAGAGCACACAACCCATTCATTTACTCCGATCTTTCAGACCTTTCTCACAGACTGTTTCTCAGGGAGGTGGGGTTCAGATCAGGCTGTGTTTCTCAGGAGGGTGGGGTTTAGAGCAAGCTGTTTCTCAGGGAGGCGGGGCTTGAATTAGCCTCTAGATAAGGATTGTTAAAATAAATGTTTAAAATTACTATAATTGTATTGATGCCAACAAAAATATATATCACTGAAACATTTTGCTCCTGAAGAAATAACTTACATCATACTTGCATACTACACTCACTGTCCACTTTATTAGGAACACCTGCCCATTCATGCACTTTTCTAATGAACCAATCATGAAGCAGCAGCAGCCGCACAGGTATTACATCATGCAGATACATTTTCAGGACATTCAGGGTGATTCAGAATTGATCAGGTGTTGGTGACCGGACCAGCAGCTCTGGCAGAAATGAAGGTTGTGGTTTAAGATGCATAAAATACTTTCTGATTTTATGTGCTGTTATTGGAAAATAATCCTATTTTTACTTCCCAGATCCATTTCATGCAGCATTATGGATAATAAATTCTAAATAATAATGATTTTTAAACTGAAATTAAGACATTTAATAAATCTCTGGTGGAAATTTAGTGATCAAAATTCTGGAATAAATTTGATTAGATTTGTGAATGTGATAAAAAATAAATACAGGGAATATAGGATATTTAAATGTGTCTATAATTACAATATTGTAATAATAATAATAATAATAATAATAATAATAATAATAATAATAATAATAATATGTTTCACATTAATGACAATGGGTGTAGGTGATTGTGCCCTCTGAAGGACACAAGCGGTATTGCAGGGTGCAGATGTTCGCATCATTGAACTCTTCAAGACTCCCTTAGGTCTGTAGGAAGAGTAAAAGCGAACAGAGAGTGCAGTCTTACAGCTGGGGAACAGGCCTTCATTCAGAGAGGAGCACATTAACATTAAACACTAAACTGCCAGGTAGGGCAGAGAGGGGATGGAGGGCAGAGAGGGCAGGGCACGTCACTAATGCAAATCATTATTAGATATTAGTATTGAGGTTCAGTTGGTACAAATCATTCTTTCTGTTTTCTTTACGGATTTGTTTAAAGTGAACTGAACAGTAATCATTGTTTATTGTTTTTTATCAAATATATATTTTATTATTTGATTATATTCGTGAATTTAAAATAATTATTTTCACTTTCAAACCAACACACAGTCCCGCTGTATGATCAAGAAAACTTCAGACTGAAGCTACACAAAAAATGCAGGAAATTTCCAGCTCTAATTCACTGATAGCAGATCAATGAGCTGCCAATAAATATTGATTATATCACAGATACAAACACAGATTCAATGTATGAAGTTCTGACTGAATTTATTGATAATTCATTAACTTCAGCTCAGAATTCAACACAATCATCCCTCAGCACCTGATTGAGAAGTTGAGCCTACTGGGCCTGAACACCTTCCTCTGCAACTGGATCCTGGACTTCCTGACTGGGAGACCTGTGTCAGTCCGGGTCGGGAGCAGCATCTCCAACACCACCACACTGAGCACTGGGGCCCCTCAGGGCTGTGTGCTCAGTCCACTGCTGTTCACTCTGTTGACTGTGTAGCAATGCACAGCTCAAACCATATCGTCAAGTTTGCTTATGACATGACCGTGGTGGGTCTCATCAGCAAGAATGACGAGTCAGCTTACAGAGAGAAGGTGCACCATTTAACAGCCTGGTGTGGAGCCAACAGCCTGTCTCTGAACGTTGACAAAACCAAATAGATGGTTGTGGACTTTAGAAGAGCACAATTCGGCCATTCTCCACTGATCATCGATAGATCCTCAGATCCTTCTTTGGTGTTCATCTGGCGGATAACCTTACCTGGTCACTCAACACCAGCTCCATCACCAAAAAAGTCCAGCAGCATCTCTACTTCCTGAGAAGGCTAAGGAAAGCTCATCTCCCTCCCCCATCCTGACCATGTTCTACAATGGACCATCGAGAGCATCTTGAGCAGCTGCATCAATGCCTAGTTTGGGAACTGCACCATCCCGGATCGCAAGTACCTACAGAGGATAGTAAGGACAGCTGAGAAGATTATTGGAGTCTCTCTTCAATCCATCATGGACATTTAAACCACACGCTGCATCCGCAAAAAACCAACAGCATTGTGGACGATCACACACACCCTCACACACGCTCTTTACCCCTGCTGCCATCAGGAAAGAGGTTCAGAAGCATTCAGGCCTCACATCCAGACTGTATAACAGCTTTTTCCCGCAAGCCATTAGGCTCCTCAATAGACAGAACTGAAATGGAACACACGCATGCACACGCACACACTCAAATGTGTGTTACCGAACTGTACAACTTGAACTTAACACACATTTATTACTCATCTTATTCCATCCCACTATTTATTTATTATTATATATACTTGACAGTATGACACCGTTTACTGTTTACATGCTGTGCTTTGTGTTGTAGCTCTATGTTGTTTATCACCAGGGTTCTGGAGAAACGTTGTCTCGTTTTTACTGTGTACCACTGTGTATAGTAGAAATGACAATAAAAGCTTCTTGACTGTACTTAACTTGGCCAGACACCTTAACCCATCTCAGGGCGGTCTGCTCGCCCCACCTAAGCCTGTCCAAACGGGTAAGATGGATTGCTTCTCCGTGTCCGTTCATCAGGCTTCGTATAAAGCCTCGGCTCTTTCAATAAGAGCTCTCAACGTCTCCTCGCTGTTGTCCACGTATCAGGCCAAACTCCTGCTTAATTTGGGACAACAACTGGAGAATGGGTCGCCATCGGCCGATCTCTGGAAGAAAATCATTACGGTTAACAATCTTGTTCTTTGCAATGCTCATCAAGTTGTCCAAGCGAGCGGGTGCTCTATGGCTTTATCGCTGTGCCTAATCTATCCAGTCTCTTTGATAGTGAGAAGCGTCCTATCGCAGGAGTGCCGGTTGAGCCTGGTCAGGCTCTTTTTGGCCCTGCTGCACTGATGCAGCAGTGTCACCACACAGCCCCCTTCACACTCCTCTCACAAATTTAATAAAAGCTACGGCCCCAGTGTTTTACAAAACACAAAAAAAGCTTAAAAAATCTAACGCATCGAATAAATTCGTTTCTGGGAGAGGATTTCTCTCCGGACGCCTGCATGTCACCCCTAGTTCGACCATTAGATGGAGCCAATGCTCTATTAATGATTGATCCATCCGGATCGGCTTTTGGCAGTCCACCAGGCTGCATAGGGATGCTAAGGAGTCACATTACAGGCTGGCTGTCTGTTTCAGCCCCCAAATGGGTGATTCACACAATCATGAGGGGTTACAGATTTCAGTTTGCCAGGGCGCCCCCGCCCAAGTTATTTTGTCCCACATGGACGAGAGCTCCGCTCACATTCTGAGAGACAAAATCTCATCCCTTCTCAAGAAGGGTCGGTTTGAGTTGTATCCACACACATAACCAATAGGGGCTTTTACTCTTGTTATATCCTGGTCTTAAAAAAGGACGGTTCTCTCAGTCCTATTCTGGATCTCAAATGTTGAACAAACATTTGAGGAAATACAATTTCAGAATGCCATTACATGGCTCTCTTGTACGTTTGATAAAGCAGAACTATTGGTTCTGCTTGATCGATCTGAGCGATGCTTTTTTTCCCATATAAGCGTCTATCCTCTGCACATGAGATTCGTTCATTTCGAAGGGCTGAGGCGGAGCGACGCCCTCTGCAGGAATCAGAGGCAGAGCGAAGCCCTCTGCAGAGCCTTGGAGGGCACCATTGCGGTGCAGGACTAAGGAGCACACTGATGACTTGGGCAGGACTCTTGGGCGTGACGGCGCCCTCTATGGCTGTCTGAGGTATGGAGTGCAACGTCGCCTTCAGAGGGGTCCTGGAGCGCGACAGTGCTTTCTGACAAATTTGGGACCGCAACATCGCTTTCACTCTCGATGCTGTTTTTTTAAAGTGAATATAATCCATAGGATCAGAACAGGGAGCATGAACCACTGGGAACTGCTGGCAGTATGGTATCCGGGAGATCACTAGGCACGACTACATAGATCCGACAGCAAGTCAGGTGGAAACTGGAACTTATGAAGGGGAACTGGTACCGATCGACAGGTGTCAATGCTTAACGCTGAGCACGGCAGAGAGAGGCAGCATGAGAACCTCTCAGGGGGGCGTGGCAGGTGAATCCCTGACAGTCACATACGCATTTATACAGAGTACATGATGTAACGTAACATTGATTGTCCAACATTTAAACATATAAATAGAAATAAAATAAATAAAAAAGAACCCTAACCCTAGATAAACTATAAAAAGTATAGTACTTTCTTTCTTATATTGCATACCTCTAATCAAACATAGAACAGAAATTGACCGAAATGAGAAATGAAGCAGTGGAAAGGGAGAATCCTAAAGATAGATTTGGGGAGAATTCCCCAAACAGATATACAATAAAAGAGGAAGTTAAATTATGTGAAACTGGGTTCCTGAGGGGAAAAACTTACAAACCCTGACGCCCTTCTTCTTTCTTGTGTGACTGTATGCTGGTAATTTGTGTAAAACATATTGTGCTAAAGAAATATAATAGTATATAATATTATAATGTTCCTGCTTTAGAAAATAAGAATAAAACATCGTAATGATTCTCACCAGTGTCTTATTACCACCAGTCTGTTTAACTGTATCTCTGTGCACTCGCAGATTATGAAGCACACACACACACACACACCTAGCATTCAGACAAGAAAGAAGACACTGAAATGAAAGTTAAAAATATTGAGTATGAAAGCTTCTGGTGATCTCCTCAGAAGCCATCGCAGCAGACCAGTCTATCTATCTATCTATCTATCTATCTATCTATCTATCTATCTATCTATCTATCTATCTATCTATCTATCTACCTATCTATCTATCTATCTATCTATCTATCTATCTATCTATCTATCGGTTTTGTTATAATGATAGGGAGCTCCAACTTCGTGTTGTTTATATATGATTTAATATTTATGATTTTTAACTACATATTATAAAATTAAGTTATTCACACATGAGTCTCATTTGTCTTTATTTTCATTTTTAAGTTTCCAGGTGACTTTTTTTGTGTTTTATTCCCTTAAAATGCCAAAAGGTAAGCTACAATTCATATCGATTCTGGTGTCACAATTGGACCCACTAAAGTAGAACTAAAGGTTCTAGGTACAGCAGTGACACTGGGAAGCACAATGGGGGTGTCATTCTTTGGAAGTGAGATTAAATTTCAACTTTTCTAAATGTAAACTGATTTGCTTCCTTTGTAAGCAGCTCTTGATCACTTTTCTCTCCAAAAATACACTGATATACAAAATAAACGTATATTTCTTTACAAGTTCTGTACTGTGGTTTATGAGAGCATTTCTGATTCTGATTTGTGATTATGAATTTAGTTTCGGTAAAACATTTGAACGTTTTTCTGTTATCAGTGACTTTTGTTTCACCAATAAGAAAAAAAAAGGAAAATAAGAGATGAGCTGCACACTGTATATTATTAAAATAAATAGTTTAACACTGGTGTCTTCAATGTTTTTCAGGTTTTTATATTTCATATAATCATAAACACAACTTCACTTTATAAGTTTAAAAATAAAATGTCATTTCCAGTCTCTGTAAATCCACATGAAATGATCTCTTATAAACCCAGCACCACATCTCTAAAAACCTTTCATTGATTTATTTAGAAAACTTTAAATTATCCAGGACACGGCTTTTCACCACATTTTTTTTAAAACCAATTCTAAAAAACTGGTCCACTCTCTCCATCGTCACACTTCTGCATATATTTTTATTTTCGCACTACAACACTTTAATCTCTGGACTGTCACTTTAACTGTGGACTCACACAACACAGTGCACTTTATACCACACCACACCGCACACGGTCACTTTATACCCCACCGCACCGCACTCGGTCACTTTATACCCCACCACACCGCACACGGTCACTTTATACCACACCACACCGCACACGGTCACTTTATACCACACCACACCGCACACGGTCATTTTATACCCCACCACACCGCACTCGGTCACTTTATACCACACCACACCGCACACGGTTATTTTATACCCCACCACACCGCACACGGTCACTTTATACCCCACCACACCGCACACGGTCACTTTATACCACACCACACCGCACACGGTCACTTTGTACCCCACCACACCGCACACAGTCACTTTATACTCCACCGCACCGCACTCGGTCACTTTATTCCCCACCGCACCGCACTCGGTCACTTTATACCACACCACACTGCACACGGTCACTTTATACCACACCACACTGCACACGGTCATTTTATACCCCACCACACCGCACTCGTGCGGTGACTAATCTCAAGTCAGACCTGTCTCTTCTGCTGAAACCTCTGCAGGGAAGATGGTTGCTGTGTTCTGTGAGTTGCTGACTGTATTAGAACAACAAGAAAAACATTATTTGTTAGGGCTACAGAGCCTGCAAGACTCCATGCTGGAAGCTGTGCAGCCAACTGATGATTTGACTGATGTTGAGAGTCCACAAATCCAACACCAGCTCTGCTTAAAGGAGTGGTCTAAGGAAGCCAACCACCATGAAGTCCAATAGCCAGTCAATGGCACAAATTCAAGCTGAAGTTACCAATTTTCCAGCAGGGGAAAGACTTCCTGCATCAGTTTGAGTATTTTTCCAGAACATGTGGGTGATCAGAATGAGTGAAGCTATAGGCTTGTTCTGCTGTTAACAGGAAAAAACACTGAATGTGTACTTGGCCATGGACAGGGTTAAAGTACCTGTATACAATGACCACATCCTGCTGGAAATGTTCTTCAGCTATAGAGTCCCTAACGAAAACATAATATTGGCTGAGAAATGTATTTCAGTGTTGGGTTAGAACAAAGTTGCAAACCAAACAGGAGAACAGTGAGACTCTCTTCCTTGAGCAGTTAGTGTGTTCTTCCCCACAAGATCTGTTTATGAGTGGAAGAAGGGGGAAAAATGAAGAAGTTGTACTGTCCTGATCTAGAGGTGCTCTTCATCAACTGTACGCATTTCTACTTGCAATAGGAGTTTTTTCTGAATGCAGCACTGCAACAGCTGGCTGATCGGATCACAGACACTAAGCACCAACACCTGGACTCTGCTATAATCATTGTGGGGGACTTCAATAAAGCAAACCTCACACTGGAACTTCAAAAATTCCAACAGCATACAAATATACATTCTACCAGAGAACAAAACATTCTGGACCACTGCTACACCACAATGAAAGATTTAAATCAATCCATCTGCAGAGCTGCTTTAGGAGTCAGACCACTGCCTGTTTCATCTTGCACACGGACACTTTATGGTCACTCTATACCGCACACAGATACTTATGGACCCTTACACTGCACCATACTGCACACGGACACTTTATGGTCACTCTATACCGCACACAGATACTTATGGACCCTTACACTGCACCATACTGCACACGGACACTTTATGGATAACCCATCACTAAAATTGTCTATTGTTTACACTTTGGTACACACTGTTTACTGTTTCACCGTCTACTTGCATAAGGATTTTCTTTGTATATACATTTTTGGCTCTTTGTTTACATACCTATTTTTATATATCCTTATACCTTATATTCTATTTTATATAGTTTTTATACTTTATTTATCTGCTTTTTTCTTTTCCCCCCACCCTATTCCCCTCTTGCCGGACCGTCGTATAAAGCATTTCACTGCATGTCGTACCCTGTATGTATGTGTATGTGATGAATAATATTTGATTTGATTTGATACTTCAGATCAGTGAAGATGATGTGCATCAGGTCTTCAGAAAATCCCAAAGTAGGAAAGAACCAGGAACAGATGGAGATTTACCAGCCTGTCCAAGAACCTGTGCAGATTAGCTGGTGTCCATCATTTCATAGATCTTTAACAAATCACTGGAACTGTGTGAAGTGCCTGCTTGCTTTAAACCTTCCACCATCATTCCCATCGGAAAAAAAACACAAGTCACTGAACTTAATGCCTGATTGCTCCAATGTCTGTGCTCATGAAGTCATTTGAGAGACTGGTGGCTTATCTGAAGGACATTTCTGGACCCTTGCTGGACCTCCTGCAGTTTGTTTACCGAGCAGGTTACAGGTTTGTGGACGAGGTGGTGAACATGGGACTGCATTTCATCCTGCAACATCTGGACAAACCGGGGACTTATGTGAGGATCCTGTTCATGGACTTCAGTTTGGCATTTAACAACATCATCCCAATACTCTTCCGGGTCCCCTGGTGGTCTAGTGGTTAAGACGCAGCGCTCCCACCGCTGCGACCCGGGTTCGATTCCCGGGTCAGGGGACCATCCCCAGCCACTCTTAGTGCCGGTCCCAAGCCCGGATAAATTGGGGAGGGTTGCGTTAGGAAGGGCATCCAGCGTAAAACATGTGCCAAATCAAACGTGCGGAGGATCCGCTGTTGGGACCCCTAACGGGAGAAGCCGAAAGAAACTTACTTACTATCCCAATACTCTTCCAGACCAAACTAACCCAGATCTCTGTTCTGAGTGCCACCTGTCAGTGGATCAGTAGCTTTCTGATAGATAGGGAACCGTTAGAGAGACTGGAAAAATGTATGTCAAACAGCCGCAGTATGAGCACTGGTGGCCCCCAGGGATGTGTTCTCTCCCCACTGTTTGTTTTATGCACAGTTCACTCTGTTGATCAACTCTCTCTTTGCTCTGTTTTTATAACACCTGGCTTCAGGGGGCTGTTTTGTGTCTGCATTAATGTTAAAGTACTTCTGCTTATGAGTCTTTGGGTAGGACTGGCATTGAATCCATGAGAGTGAGTGTTCCTGAGATCTAGAAAAGGCAGGTATATATCAGTCTTTGCTCTCTTTGCCTTTCTAATGAGCTGTTTGGCCATCTTGACAGCAGACTTGGCTTTGCCATTGTTTACTTTAGGATGTTGTGTTATGCAAAGTGGGCCTGGTGTCAGGGAGACAATTAATTTCCCAGAAGTTAGAGAAATAATCAACTGTGATGAGATCAAGTCAAGTCAAGAAGCTTTTATTGTCATTTTAACCATATACAGCTGAAGCATTACACAGTGAAATGAAACAACGTTCCTCCTGAACCCTGGTGCTACATAAAACAACAATCACAAAAAACACAAAACACATGGCTAAGGACTAGTGAGTGTCCTTGCCACATAACGTTAATTGTGTGCAACCTGCTGCAAACAGTGCAAAGACATCACAAGACAGTGCAAGACAATACAGGACAGTGCAAGACAAATACACAAAACACAAAATAAAAAAATAGCTCCGCCAGTAAACCTGTTGTAAAGAGACGTAAAGTGAACAGTAACGAATATGTAAACAAAATGTAAACAATCCAGAAAAGATGTGAAAAAACAGCATGTAAACAGTTTATGGTAATGAAGTGATGTAATGTGAGTAGTGCTGAAGACATGTGTGTGCAAAGTGAGTACGAGTGTGTGTTGAGTCCAGGTTGTACATATTAGTCACACAGTTGTGTGTGGGTGTGTGTGAGTTCAGTTCAGTTCTGTGTTGAGAGGCGTGAAGAAGCTGTTACACAGTCTGAATGTGACGGCCCGAATGCTTCGGAAACTGCTTCCCTTATGGCAGGAGGGTGGAGTGTGTGTGAGGGGGTATGAGGGGTGTGTGGGGTGGTCCACAATGCTGTATGTTTTTCCGATGCAGCGTGTGGTGTAAATGTCCGTGATAAAGGGGAGAGAGACTCTGATGATATTCTCAGCTTTAATCACTATCCTCTGTAGGGTCTTGTGATCTGAGACAAAACATGGCAATGATGCAGCTGCTCAAGATGCTCTCAATGGTCCCTCTGTAGAACATGGCCAGGATAGGGGGAGAGAGATGGGCTTTCCTCAGCCTTTTCAGGAAGTAGAGACACTGCTGGGCTTTCTTGATGATGGAGCTTATGTTGAGCGACCAGTTGAGGCTATCTGCCAAGTGAACATCAAAGAATTTGGTGCTCATGACGATCTCCATGGAGGATCCATCGATGATGTCTGTGTCCAGTCCAGTCTGTGCTCTCCTGAAGTCAACAACTATCTCTTTCTTTTTACTGACGTTCAGAGACACGTTGTTGGCTCCACACCAGGCTGGTAACCATTGCACCTCCTCTCTGTATGCTGACATATCGTTCTTGCTGATGAGACCCACCATGGTCATTTCATCGGCGAACTTGATGATGTGATTTGAGCTGAGAGTGATTGGACTGACTGAGGTCTCCCAGTCAGGAAGTCCAGGATCCAGTTACAGAGGGAGGTGTTCAGGCCCAGTAGGTTTAGCTTCTCAATGAGGTGCCGAGGGATGATCATGTTGAATGCTGAGCTGAAATCTATGAACAGCATTTAAACATAAGAGTCCTTGTTGTCTGGGTGGGTAAGGGCCTGATGTCGGGTCTTGGAGATGGAGCGATTTGGACGATACGCAAACTGCATGGGTTCTAGTGAGGGTGAAAGCTGGGTCTTGACGTGCCTAATGAGGAGCCTTTCGAAACACTTTATCACGGTGGGTGTGAGGGTGACTGGACAATAGTCATGGAGGCAGGAGGCAGTAGACTTCTTCAGAACGGGAACAATGGTCTTTGTCTTGAGGCAAGTAGGAGCCAAGTTGTTGAATTTTACTTCCTGTAATCAGTCCACTCCCAAACAGTGTCCTTATTTCTTATTTTTTATTTTGCATTTTCCTACAGGTTTGAAGGTAGTTAGTTTAAAAGAGGCAGATGTAGAGGTCAGAGTAGTATGGAAACGGATGATCCGCTGTAGCAACCTCTAATGGGAGCAGCCGAAAGAAGAAGATTTTCATACTGGTTTCAGGGTGCTATTATTGTACATGACCAGGATCTGTTCTTTTCCATTACTGTATTCAGGTGTACCAGCCAAATAAGAATTTTTATACAACTGGCTCTGCAGTCAAGTTAAAATATTACTGGTCTTTCTTCTAATAGCATGGTTGCAAACAGTTCAAATTGATTTCATTAATTTTTTTTTTTTATTGCGCTTTTAACAATGAACATTGTCTCAAAGCAGCTTTACACAGATAATGTGGTAATAAAAAAATTGTTATTTATAAGTGTACATTTGTCCGTAATGAGCAAGCTGGTGGCAACTGTGGTGAAGGAAAAACTCCCCCGAAATGGCATAAGGAAGAAATCTTGAGAGGAAACAGACTCAAGACGGAACCCATCCTCATCTGGGTTGCACCGAATGTCCATTATTACAGATGTACAATGTTGCTGGGTACAGTGATGGTGGTTAAAAGCAAACTGTAGTCCTGAGTCAATGTAGCAGATTGTTGACATTAACTACAGTTCAGATCCTACCCCAAAGCTCCTGTTTTACAGTCTGTGTGTGGCTTGCTTGGGATCCAAGCACGTTAAATACATTCTCCACACATTGTGCTTGCATGTATATGCAAACACCCAGCTCCCATTGTGCATGCTCAGAGGCACGCTAGTTCCTGGGGCTCATAAATGGACCTTGCAGAGGGTTTCGAGATGGGCATGTCCCTTTCATCTGCCTCATCTGCCATGTCCAGCCCCCGTTCACATGCTGGGAAGCACATCTGTTGGCAGTTTCTTCTCCATGCAACAAGAGCATTCAATTTGGTTTGTGAGTCAGCTGGTGGAGCTCATGGAGGTTGTGCCTCGAGCCATAACCAAGCTAGACCTGTCTTGCCAATGGGCAGAGAGTGCCTTTCGTCCAGCAAGCTCAACAAACACTTTCTGTAGCCTGCTTTACTGTGGTGTCCAGGTCCTGGGCTAAGCCATATTCAGCCCTCCTCTTAGCCCCAAGGGGGTGTTGTACTCCAAAGTCACAGGGCTGGAAGAAGACCCTTAAGACCCTGACATTGCCACCCAGGCCCTGCGTAGCACATCATCGCTGGCGGGTAAGGCTACACTCCTGGCCAGTTCCAGCGAGCACACTCCTCATTTCCTTTCGGAATTGTAGCACACTTGGAGAACTTACAGGTTCCTAGAGCTGAACCAGGGTGTAGCCCCAGCTCTAGGCATACCAGAGGTCAGTTTTGATAGACTAATACCCTTAAGAGACTATCTAGCAGCCTGGTAAGTTTTGCTAGACGTGTCCTAAAGGGGTCCTGCACACTGTAGATAGAGGCCATACAATTCAGGTAATTTACCAAGGATCCAAGACACACTAGACACAATCTTCACAGCAAAGTGGTTTAGCATATTATACCTTGTACTGGAAGTACAGGGTATAATATGGAGTTGTGGAGTTAACCCCAAAGGCAAGACAGGCAGCTGAGTTCTGCAGCAGGAAGGGGCTGTTTGAGTCGAATGTCATGTCTTTTGGACTGCAACACCCCGGCGACATTCCAGCACTTAAGGGATCAAGTTTTCAAATGCTCCAGCGCCTGGCCTAGGTGTTTGAAAGGCTGCACCAGGCCAACCTGAAACTGCCAGGTAGTCTACCTGGCCCACATCATCTCAGAGCAGTGTATAGCCACCGACAACAAGAAAATGTGGAAAATTTAGGAATGGCCACAGCCCACAAGTGTTCAAGAAGTCCATCAGTTTTGGGGGCTTGCATCCTACTACAGACGGTTTGTCAAAGTCAATTCAAGTTTATTCTCCAAGATGTTAGGAAATAAGATTCTCCGGTCTGATGTGACCAAGATGCGGTATGTGTGGATCTGCTCATCACCTGTCCAATACAGTCCCAACAATGAAGCATGGTGGTAGCAGGAACAGGACGACTGGTTGGAATCGAGGAAAAGATAAATGCAGCTAAGCACAGGGATAACCTGGACGAAAACCTTCTCCAGAGTGCTCTAGACCTCAGACTGGGCAGACTGTTTATCTTCCAACAAGACAATGACCCTCAGCACATAGCTAAAAAAACAAAGGAGTGGATTCACAACAACTCTGTGACTGTTCTTGAATGGCCCAGCCAGAGCCCTGACTTAAACACAATTAAGCATCTCTGGAGAGACCTAACAATGTCTGTTAACCAACATTTATCATCCAACCTGACAGAACTGGTAAGGATCTGCAAGGAGGAATGGCAAAGGATCCCCAAATCCAGGTGTGAAAACTTGTTGCATCTTTTCCAAAAAGGCTTAAGGCTGTATTAGATCAAAAGGGTGCTTCTACTAAATACTGAGCAAAGGGTCTGAATACTTAAGACCATGTGATATTTAAGTCTTTCTTTTTTAATAAATCTGCAACAATGTCAGCAATTCTGTGTTTTTCTGTCAATATGGGGTGCTATGTGTACATTAATTAGGAAGAACAACGAACTTAAATGAGTTTAGCAAATGTCTCCAATATAACAAAGAGTGAAAAATTGAAGGGGGTCTCAAATATATAAAATATTCAGAACAGGACAGGGCAAACTTAGAATCAGGATGGGTCCAACCCGATTTTATAGATGGCCTCCTGGTAACACCAGTAACCACTGGACACTGGACCACTGGACTCAACATTCAGACTCTGGTCACTCTCAGGTGGCACACTATGAACAGGACAAGGGACTTTATCCACAACTGGTTTCTTCTGACACATACAATTTCCAGACAAATCTATAATGCCATCCAACTTCTTTTGCTGGGAAGGTGTTAATACACAGCCAGAAAGTTGAGAGGGATACTGAACAGCTTGACTCACAAACCAGAGTGTTTTCCAGAGGATCAGCCACCACCTCGTGTAAGGAAAATACTTTAATGCTTGCTATTTCATTCCCTAAAATAAAAAATTAAACTAATTTAGCGGAAGCGCTGAACAAACTGCCACTTTTACACGACTTGAAAAGTTGTCAGTCTCCAGGAATACATGATGCAGGGGTACATGAATTACACACAGATATTAAGGGTATATATATTTTTTCACTCCACCTTTTGTGCAAGTAATTATTCAACAAGTAATGCCATCTTTGTTGTTGTGTGCGATCTGATAGTGGGCCAGTGAGAGCCAATACATCACCCTGAACATAGACAAGACATTTCCTTCTGATTTGAGATATATTTAAATATAGGCAAAATAAGGACATGTGACCTGCATAAGCTATCTGTTAAAGGATGTGGAGTCCAATCAATTTAATAAGCTCTTCAGGAGATACTAGGATTAAGCATATGGTTTGCTTTGTCTAAACCTCTTGTACAGTTTAATATTTTAGTTCATTGCATTAGTTAATAATAATTTAATAATTAACATTCAAATGTTTTGCAACTGGGGTTTAAACCGGGATCATCTGTGTGGGAAACTCAATTCTAAATGTGTACCACAGGAGCATGTCTGGACCCAAATTCAGGGACATACCCTAGCTGCAGTAGAGTTTATCTTTGTAGTGGAGTTTGTTATTTGCAAAAGGTCCAAGAAGGAGCTCATTACTCAAATGTAAAGATGTGAGAATCTGTGAAAATCTGAAAATCTGAAAAAAGTGTGCATACAAACTGTGGAAGGATAATGAATCCGAATAATGTTCCTTAACATCAAATTGAAAACCAGATAAATATCTTATCAGTTAGAAAACATAATATCATCCAGAGTTTCAAAGAATCTGGAGAAATCTCTGTGCACAAGGGACAAAGGTGGAAATTATTTTGGATGTTTGTGATCTTTGGGCCCCTCAGCCCGCACTGCATTTAAAACAGTCATGATTCTGTAATGAAGAATCCTTGCATGGGCTCATCATCATCACCTCAGGAATTGTCTGAGAACACAGTTTAAGATGTGCTAAACAGTTGTAGGATAAATCTCTATCATGCAAACAAGAAGTCATGCGTGAACATGATCCAGAAACACCACCAGGGTCAAAGCTCATTTAATATACTGAAGCAAAGTAGAAAACTGTTCTGTGGTCAGACGAATTGAAATGTTTATTTCTTTTTGGAAACCATGGACACCACGTCCTCCAGACTAAAGAGGAGAGGGACCACCTGGCTTTTTATTACCGCTTAGTTTAAAAAGCCGCTTCTCTGATGGTATGGTGGTGCTTTCGTGCCTGTGTAATGTGCAGCTTGTACATTTGGAAAGGCTACAGAAAATGCTGAACACTATATACATGTTTTAGAGACACATCCAGAAAATTTTTTAGGGAAGGCCATGCACATTTGAATAAGACATGCTAACAGCATCTCTCCTCAGTTCCCAGATGTATACAGAGAGAACATGGAGTGTTTTATTAGAGAATTAAAAATTTCCCTCCCACCAGAAAAGTACTTGTGTTGGGTTTTATTTTAAGCAGTTGTTGCTCTGTGTTCATGCCTAAAGCCTTTCTACTGTCTGACAGGTGATACATACCTAATTTTATTAACATGAAATCTTTTTTTTGAATGTAAAATTAAGTGGGTGTGTGTGGACAAAAAACAAATTCACACAAGCGTTGAGGTTAATGTGAATATCATTGCAGTGAAGGACAAGGTGTGTCTCATCCTCCCTTATTCTAATACAGTAATACAGAACAATAATTCATTCTCGTAGGTCCATTTGCTCGTACGTTCGAACTGATTTTTTTCCCATAAGAATGAATGTAGAAGTGATTTATTCTGTTCTTAGATCTCATTCGATCACTTATTTCTGCACTTAAAAAGTATTTGTAGCCTATTTGAATAAAACAAATACACCACAAATTACCGTAATGTAAACATAATTGAACCCTTACCCATGTGGTAGTGGTTGATTGCGTGTGTGAGACGTGCACCACGCTCATAACCTTCTTGGTTTCAATCATAATTCTACTTGCTTTTGTTTCCACAGCACCATCACTGATTTTCTTGGGAGACATTTTTCAAGATTTCTAGTGAAATAAAAATATAACACTAAAAACAGTTAAGTTTTTGCTGCACTGTAAAACTAGAGCAACCGAGTGATACGTCATCGACTAAGCAACTGATGCTTCCCTCGGCTGAAAGCGGGGAAACGGCAATATTTGCTCATGAAATTGGGTAAAATTTTGTGAGCGAAGTCGCTCGTATCTTCGTTTGCTCGTACTGTTAGTTGCTCGGACAACAGGGTTTTATCAAATCAAATAAAATTTTATTTGTCACATACACATACATACAGGGTAGGACATGCAGTGCAATGCTTTTTATGATGGTCCAGCATGAGGGAATAGGATGGGGAGAAATATAATACAAAGAAAAAGAAGACTGATAAATGAAGTATAAAAAACTATATAAAATAAAATAAGAATATATAAGAATATAAATGAAAGAAAAAGGATGTATATACAAAAAATGCTTATGGCAGTAAACAGTGAAACAGTAAATAATAAACTATTAAAGGTAGTTTAGATTGTCCTTAAAGTGTCAGTGTGCGGTATGGTGTGGTGTAAAATGTCCATAAGTGTCCGTGTGCAGAACAGTTTGGAGTAAAGTGTACGTGTGCGGTATGGTATGGTATAAAAAATAAAGTGCACTTTGCCGTGCAAGTCCAGAGTTCAGAGTTTAAAATGGCGTGGAGCGAAAGGTGAGATTTTCTTTTTTTTTTTACATATAATACATTTTTTCCTCATTACTACTTCACTGCCATGTACCTCGCAATCTTCATTCTGCACTTACACACCTATTACTAGACACCTCAACAACTAATCTGTAATTAATGGACATTCTGTGCCCCCCAGATGAGAATGAGTTTCCCCTTTGCGTCTGGTTGCTCTCAAAGTTTTTTCCTAACCCCAGTGTACACTGACTCTCTCATCAGGGATAAACAATTATACAGAACAAACTAACAGACAATAAATAAATAAACATGTGCATTGTAAAATAGCACTATATAAAAAAATATTAAATATGAAACATTAGCTATGTGTTTTATTGTAATAATAATTTTGTCTTTATCATAAATAATGAATAAACCTCACATTGTGTTCTGTACATTAACAAAACAATCAGGGATCATCATAGTGAAATGAAGATTAGGAGGAGGAGCATTGACATGCTGGAACAGGTTTGGGTCTACTAGTTGAAGTGTAGCCAAAATTTTATGCAGCATTCAAAGACCTCTGATACAATTGTGTGCCTCCATCCAACAGTTTTGGGAAAAAACCACACATGGGTCAGGTGTCCCAACACATTTGGCCTTATGGAGTATTTGACAACTCAATATTGAGAGTTTGTCCTTTTACCATGGACTGAATGTTACATCACACTATAATTTCCCTCTGAGAAAAATTTACCTCAGATAGTAATTTATATTACACAGAATGAAATGTCACAGACTGTCCTGAATGTCAATCGTAATAATTTCCTTCAGCTTTGAATAGGGAAAGTAGTTTTCTGTGAAATCAAAGTAGAAAAGGCCAAAGACAACATTAGCCATCTGATAAAAGAGGAAATCGCCAACACACCGAAGACATTAAAACACCAAGACAACCAGCAAATGATCGCTCCCTCGCTCTCAGTTTAAGGTACCTCCTAATTTTCTATTTCACTATTTTATAGTGGTAGTTTATTATTAACACCATAATTCTGTTCAATAACTCTTATGTAACTCTGCAAATACAAGTCCATTAATATCTTATAGAGATGTTTACATTGAAGACACTGCTGTATTTAAATATACAGTATATTAGATTATAGTATATTATTTAATAGTTCTCCAGGAAGACAATAAAGCTTAGCTCCTGGAAATAAAATGTTGCTGTAATCAAAAATAACTCTGTAGTTATAAAATAAACTAGATAGATAGATAGATAGATAGATAGATAGATAGATAGATAGATAGATAGATAGATAGATAGATAGATGTAAGTAAGTAGATGTAAAGCATATATATATATATATGTTTGTTTAATCATATGTACAGTGAATAAATATAAAGGCTGTAGCAGTAAAGAGACGTGTGGACACTGTTGTAAATGTAGAAGGTAAAGGTTAGAAGGCTACAGCATTTAATAAAATGTGCAAGCTGAATAAACAAGTCCACTAAATATATTATATATATATATATATAATATATATATACAAATAAAATAGATGTTTGTAACATGTGTAAAGAATGAGGAGTATAAAGGGAGATAGTGATAGTGAAGGTGAAGGTGTTGAGTAAGGTGATGGTGATGGTGTTGGAAAAAAGCCTGTCCTGAACTTGCTGGTTCTGGTGCATATGTTCCTGTATCTCCTTCTTGATGGAAGGAGGTTAAACAGTTTGTGACTGGGATGTGAGGTGTCCTTGATAATGTTGTGAGCTCTACACAGACATCTGCTGTGGTGAAGATGGCGAGTAGTTCTGTACCAGTGATGCGATGGGTTAGGGTTAGGGTTAGGGTTAGGAATTTTTTTGAGCCTTTGCAGGGCTTTACCTTCACACACAGTGGAGCATCCGTACCAATCAGTGATGGAGTTGGTCAGGATGCTCTCTGTGATTCCGCGGTAAAAACTTCTTAGAATCCCTGGTGACCAGAGTTGGCAAAAATACACACATCCTTTACTTAAGTAGAAGTGCAGATACTTATGTTTTAAACACTCGGGTAAAAGTTAAAGTACTGATTTATACTTTTTTACTCAAGTGAAAGTAAAGAAGTTTTGGCTCTGACATGTACTTCAGTAAAAAGTAGTTATTACTTCTACCTGTAATGAATTAGAAATGTTGTTACCTAATGAATGTGTCCATGCTAAAGATCGACATATAGAACACAAGCAGAGAAAAGATGATGATGATGATGATGATGATGATGATCAGGTGATCGGGAATGTCTCTGATGATCTCTGTTCTCAGTCATGTTTACATCACTTACGCCCTCTGTCTCATCCATGTTAGCTTTACTTCTTGTTGTTTTCCATCTGCTGATTCTCAGCTTCGTAAGCTAGTCTACGTCTGTGGTGATTGAGAGTCAGGACATTATACACCAGTGGATTAAAAAAGACGCTCAATTACAGGAAATTAGTTGGTGGGCTGAAATCGGTGCGCAGTAAAACAAAATACATTTTACATTTCACCAAATCAATGAATTAAAACTAAAGTAACGAGCCGGTTTTGAAAATGTAAGAAGTAGAAAGTACAGATATTTGTGTAAGAATTTAATGAGTATAAGTAAAAACTTGTCTGAAAAAGAAATAGTGAAGTAAAAAACTGATACCACAAAAAATCTACTTAAGTACAGTAACAAAGTATTTGTACATCGCATTTTAAGTACAGGCGTTGTTGTGCCTTCCTAAACAGAGCTGAAGTGTTCTGGTGCCAGGACAGATCCTCAGAGAACTTCCAAGGACTTAAAGCTGCAGACCCGCTCTACCTCAGCTCTAATCGCTGTACCAAATAATACAATAAACAAAGTAGTGAGTTACATCAAATTTTTTAATCACTTGTACAAATCTAACTTGTGTTTAAATACCTTAACATTTCTAGAAGTTATTATGAACACTGGGTGAGTAATCATCTGAAAAACAGGCAACAGTTTGTGGTTATAAATCTATATGCAGGAACATAACATGTGGTGTTTTTGGTCCAAAACTGTATATAATCTATATCAATGACATGTGCAGAGTATTAGATATACTAAAATGTATTTTGTTTGCTGATGCCACAAATATTTTCTGTTCCAGGGATAACAGCTTTTGGAGGTGATAACAACAGAAATTAATCAATTAAAACAGTGGTTTGATGTAAATAAACTGTCATTAAATACAAACAAAACAAAGATTATGCTATTTGGAAAATATTAAACAATATTTAGGTGGAATTGAAAACTGATAATGTAAGTATAGAAAGAGTATATGGACATGAAGTGTAATTAAGGTGTAATTTTAGATTAAAGATATGCTGAAAACTGCAAATAAAGTATGTTAAAGCAAAGACTATAGCAATACTGAATAAAGTGTGAGATATTTTGGAGAAATACATTTATATTACTGTACTTGTTATTGTGTGGAAATTTGTGCATTACAAAAGAGAGCTATTAAAATTATTAATAATGTGAGTGTCAGAATCTGCCACTCTATGCTTGTCTGCCCTGCTGAGCATGCTGTCAGCCTGCTTGAGCACGTCCGGCATGGCCGCCTCCATCACCAAAAAACCCCCTTTGCAACCTGCTATACCGAAATGGCGTCTATCTTTTAAACACATAGAAACCTAAAATCAGTGCCAGATTGTCTTCAAGGTTTGCCCTAATTACACCCCAGCATTTTTCCCTAATTAATTTAACTCTGTTTCCGCCTGACTATTCTCACCTCCGCTCCGCTCTGCTCAACACTCTGCTTGCGCTCAACATGCTCAGGTTCCCAGCTTGGCTCTGCTCTGCTTGTGCTCAACACGCTCTGACTTCTGGCTCGGCATCCTTGTGCTCCGTGCGCTTTGGCTCACAGAATCGGCTCAGAATCGTCTCTCATCACGATCTGCACGCTCGCATTTCTGGCTCTTCCTGCTCCTGGCATCCTCGTGGCATCCGCCATGGATCCTAAACCTAAATAGCTGGCAAAACAATCTGAGTATCATGTATTTTGCGGATGCACCTGCCCTTTTGCACCGCTCTAACTTCTGTGTTTCGCCGACAAGCGGCACAGGATCACCAGATTCAAAACCTCTCTGCAGGCATGACGGAAATCATGGGATTTTTGCGGACAAGTTTTGGTGACAGAATTCTCAGAAGGTACTCCGCTGCCGTCGTCGCCTGCTGCCCCAGTCCTGCAGGCACCCACAGCACCAGCCCCTAATTCACGTACAGGCACCTTGGTGTTGCGTGAACCTCGCGCTGCCAGCCTGAATAACAGGCGGCTCAGACTCCTGCTGCTTTTTATCATGCAGTGTGTTCTGATTTTTAGTATGCACACCTCTTAATTTGGTGCGGAGCGCTCCAAGGTGGCCTACGTCATTTCCCTCCTGTCAGGTCGAGCAGTAAGGTGGGCCACCGCAGAGTGGAAAAGCCAATCGGCTAACTGCAAATCATTAGCCGCCTTTTTTACCAAACTCCGGAAGGTTTTTGGCTCATCTACGCCGTGCCCTGATCTCGGCCACACAGGGCATCTGCTCTGTGGCATAGTTTGCAGCTAACTTCGGGACCCAGGCCATTGACAGTGGCTGAAATCACACAGCACTTTATGATACTTTCCTCCATTGCCTCTCCTCTGCCTTAAGAATGTATTCGCCGCTCGTGATCCACCCCAGGATCTGGATTTTCTGATCATTTTGGTTACACACATCGCTCGGCGCATAAGGGAGCCCTGTTACCCTGCTCAGGCTCTTCATCCTTCATCTTTTCACTACATGCAGTTTCCCACCTTGTGCTTCGGGTCCCGGCACCCGCTCTCTTTCCCCACCAGTGGCAAGGGAAATTGGACGCCACCACCTGACCCCCACCAAGAAGTAGAGACATCGGTCGCTGGGTCTTTGCTTCTACTGCAGAGTCAAAGGGCACATGGCCGCATCCGGCCCAGTTAAAGGCTCGGCTCATCTGTGAAAGTGGGAGCACCCATGAACCCCTATTCCCTCGCTCCCTTCAAACCCACTATCTTGTTTCACCTTCAGTCAGGCCCTGAAGGCACATAATTGCCTGCCAACCTCATCTACCTAAAGCTTGCCAAGCAGCTAACAAGTCCCCATGGAACCCCTACCCGAAGCTCTGCTGATCAGAGCCCTGGACGGAAGCCTTTTAGACTGGGCCACTCACCGTACCAAGCCTCTTCTTATGTCAGTGGGACCATGCTCGCGATCCCTTGGATGCAGAAACACAACCCACGTGTGGACTGGATTATAGGTTGTATACTGGGTTGGGGTGTGCATTGCTTTGGCCACTGCTTTGCCTTCCCTCCACCCAAACCACTACAGGTTGTCACGCCGACGCTCTCAGGTTTAGCATTTTTTCCTAAAACCTATCATGACCTTGCACCTGTGTTTAGTAAAGCCTTGGCTACTTCCCTGCCTTCCCACTGACACCTTAACTGCACCATTAAGCTGCTTCCAAGAACCAGCCACCTGTATCAGTTATCAGCCGCAGAGAGAGCAGCCATGAACCAGTATATTCAAAAGTCCCTGGGGTCTTAATGGCATCACTGTCTGGAACCGTTACCCGTTGCCACTTATGGCCTCAGCATTTGAGCTCCTGCATGGTGCCATGATCATTACTAAGCTGGATCTACACAATGCATACCACCTTGTGCGTTTCAGGGAGAGTGACAAATGGAGGACCACCTTCAATACCCCAGCAGTCATTACAATTACCTCATTATGCCATTCAACTTTACTAACGCCCTGGCTGTCTTTCAGGCACTGCTCAATGTGGTCCTCTGAGACATTCTCAACAGCTTTGTGTTTGTCTATCTAGATGATATCCTGATCTTTTTCCATTCCATGGACGAACCCATCTGGCCGGTTTTGGAAAGCTTCTCAAAAAATGGGCTGTATGTGAAACCTGAGAAATTTGAATTCCACACCTCACAAACCTTGTTCCTGGGATACCTGCTTTCAGGCTGTAACATCCAGATGGACCCTTCCAGGATCTGGGCCAAGCCCCACCTCCTACCGCCGACTACAAAGGTTCCTGGGCTTCGCCAATTTTTATCGTCGCTTTGCCAAGGGCTATAGTTTGGTAACAGTGCCCCTCCACCACCTGACGTCCTCCCTCATCTCGTTCCCTTGGGTCCCCGAAGCTGAGGAGGCATTTCTTGAGGTTAAAGCCCTGATTCACAGAGGCACGCATCCTCATCTTTCCCAACACAGCCCAGTAAATTGTAGTCAAAGTCGACTTCCGGCTCGGCATCTTCGCGCTCTGTGCGCTTTGGCTTACTGACTCGGCTCACAGAATCGGCTCAGAATCAGCTCTCTGAATTAACTGTCATAATAGGCTCTTCTTGTGCTCTGCACGCTTACATTTTTGGCGCAGCTCTTCCTGCTCCCAGCACCGTTGTGACATCTGCCTTGGATCCTAAACCTGAATAGCTGACACATGCCCCCAAGCCTGTCCCAAGCCCCGCCGATGGCCCCTCTATGCGCCCAAATCTTGCTGCCTACACAGCTCCATGCTCAAACCCTGCCGACAGCACCACTCTCTGCCCAAACCTTGCTGACTTATCATGTCGACCAGAAAGCCTGAGTGATAACCAAGGACCTGCCCCTAAGGGCAGGCACAAAGAGACTCGCTCCATGCTTTGTCTGGCCTTTCCTGACCTGAAAGGCATTTCACCCAGTGGCTGTCTGCCCCAAATATAGATTTTATATTTAAAGATATGCTGGAATGTTAAAATTGTATATGGGTGAACCAATAATAAGCTTTTGCTTTATCCCACTCCTTTTCAAACATTTTGTAATGTATAACGTCTGGATGAATGGATGAATTGTTGAACAGTTTTATATTGTGTTTTCAATTATTAGAAAATGTAGCTTCAATGAAAAAAAATAAAAAAAATAATTTGTGACATGCAGTTACAACTGAACGTGTTCCGATTCGGATCTCTGAGGGACGTTGATCATAGAGCTCTTTAGTGACACTTCAGCGATGAAGGAGCATCTTTTTATCCTTTTCTTTTTTACAGGTGAGAAAGGAAATCAGTGTGTCTGGTGAGTGTATAAGTGAAAAGGATATGGTTGGTGATGAACACATGATGCCTGCAGTAAAAGAAAATTGTGTGTGTAAGAAGTATATTTATGTTAAACATAATGATGGTGTAAAAAGGGACAAGAAGTATGAAAATGGCTTTACACTACAGAGTGTTTGCTCCTAAAGCAGCATTTACAGAAATAGATAAAATCTAATGAAGAGGGATCCATCTTCATTAAGTTTACATTCAATGTCCATTTCCATATCTATAATTTTTGAGGTTGAGAACTGTTCAGTAATGGACACGAATGCCAAACTATTTTAGGCAAATGTATTCTAAAGCTATAGTAGCAAACTGTTTATTTAATTTACAGTCCAAAACCATCACCATGTTTCTTGAGTTTAAGTCTCCACAGTAACCTCATGGATCTTAACACATGACAACACATCATTATAGAACGATTGTTTAGGTCAGGTTAAATAAACAAAGCTGTGTGATGAAAATGTTTGGATCGGCCACACACTTTAAATAACAATAAGACATTCCCTCTCAAAACTACAGGAACACTAGTAGATAATCAGCTCTCTGTGTTCATGCAGAGGAACGAGGACTGATGAGGCTTTTTAATCCCAATTTGCTCTTACAATTCCTTCTTATGGGAAGATTTTCCTCTAGAGGTTGTGAAGATTTGTGGAGATTTATTTAGCTAACTGTGTTAGCTAACTAATGTAGGTACAAAAGTGAGAAAGCCTCAGGTGGAATCAGTTCACTTCAGGAACTTGAGCTGCATCAAGAACACTTTGGGAACGCTTCTGCATTGTCCATGCTCTCAATCTCTGGATGATAATTCTGAATTAGGTCGTGTCTTAAATAAAGTCCCAGGACTGGTTTGTCACTATAGATCTGTAGTTCGCTTGCAGAGCTGAAGCTAACTAATACCGGGACTTTCCATTTGGTCTTGCATTCAAGCACTTTCTTTTGGACCTCAGAGGCCACCATGTGTTTGTCTGTATAGACAACAAGTCTGTGTTCTCTGATATCAACTACCAGGGGGACCTGCAATCTCGCCTTCTGTACAAGCTGGCACGTCAGATACTTCTGTGGGCTGAATAAGAGCTTCTCTCTTTGAGGGCACCGTATATCTCAGGCCACCAAAATCAGGAAGCAGACGCTGTTTTGAGGCAAGGGCCGAGATCAGGGAAATGGTGACCTTACCTGGAAATTGTGGAGCAGATTTAGGAGAGATTTTACAAAGAAGAACACAAGTGGACCTGTTTGCAACTCAAGAGACGTCACACTGTCATCTGTGGTTCTTTCTTACTCCCCCAGCCCCTCTAAGGCTGGACCCAATGGTACAGGTGTGGTGCCTTTTCCCCATTAAGGCTGCTCCCTGGAGTTCTGGATAGAGTTTGCCGGGACAGAGTTCTTGTTCTCTTGGTGTACAATGGTGGCCAGGCAGGCCATGGTTTGCGGAACTGGTAGTCATTTTCCAAAACCTCCTGAGATATCTTTTATGAGTGATCTTCTCTCTCAGGCAGGGGGCAAAATAGTTTACCCCAGTTCAGCGCTGAAGAGACAGTGGCTCTGGATGGCTTCTAGATTTTGGTCTCTCCACCAATGTGGTAAAGACCAACCTCCAGTCCAGAGCTCCCTCCATGAAGATGGCGCCGTGAGATGGCGCTTGTTCATGGCATTATGCGAACAGCACCATTTAAATCCAGTTAACTGCCTGTCTTCTTCCACCCTGAAGGTTTACGTGTTCCTCACTGGGTAAAGACTTTTTGGCAACACATTACATTCGTGGTATCCAGAGGCTGAGGCCTACAGTACGATCTGGAGTGCCTGCGTAGGATTTGTCAATTGTCTTGGAGGCTCTGTTTGAGCCTCATTTGGAGACATTGACTAAGGTTCTTTACAGTAAAGACTTTGTTTTTTATGTCTATCTCCTCCCTCAAGAGATAAGAGGATTTTCAAGCCCTCTCTGTGGCCCCCTCACTCTTGGAATTTACTCCAGGCATGGCCAGTGCCTTTTTTCTACCCCAAAGTCGGGTATGTCCCCAAGGTACCCCCAGTCGTCCCATGACCTGTTATACTTACCTCCCTTTTAGGCCCCAGACTAGAAGAAGCTTAACTTCTTCTTCTTCTTCTTTCGGCTGCTCCCATTAGGGGTCGCCACAGCGGATCATCTGTCTCCATACCACCCCGTCCTCTACATCTGCCTCTTTTACACCAACTACTTGCACGTCTTCCCTTACCACATTCATGAACCTCCTTCTTGGGCTTCCTCTTTTCCTCCTACCTGGTGGCTCCATCCTCAGCATTCTTCTACCAATATAATTCATGTCCCTCCTCTGCACATGTCCAAACCATCTTAATCTTGCCTCCCTCACCTTGTCACCAAAACATCCTACATGTGCTGTCCCTCTAATAAACATCTTTAGCTCTGCTACCTCCAGCGCCGCCTCCTGTCTTTTACTCAATGCCACTGTCTCTAAACCATACAACATCTCAGGTCTCACCACAGTCCTATAAACTTTCCCTTTCAATTTTGCAGATACCCTACTATTACAAATCACTCCTGTCACTCTTCTCCACCCACTCCACCCTGCCTGCACTCTTTTCTTCACTTCTCTAACACACTCTCCATTACTTTGCACTGTTGACCCCAGGTACCTGAATTCCTCCACCTTCTGAAGCTCTTCTCCCTGCAACCGCACCACTCCACTGCCCTCCCTCTCATTCACACACATGTACTCTGTCTTACTCCTACTGAGTTTCATTCCCCTTCTCTCCAGCGCATATCTCCACCTCTCCAGACTCTCCTCAACCTGCTCCCTACTCTCACAACAAATCACAATATCATCCGCAAACATCATAGTCCAGGGAGACTCCTGTCTGACCTCGTCCGTCAACCTGTCCATCACCACTGCAAACAATTTGGCACATGTTTTACGCTGGATGCCCTTCCTAACGCAACCCTCCCCATTTACCCGGGCTTGGGACCAGCACTAAGAATGCACTGGCTTGTGCCTCCCTAATGGCTGGGTTAGAAGAAGAAGAAGCTTAACTGACGTCCACAAAAGTGAACTGTGAAGGAAGTCAAAGCAGCTGTTCATCTGCTATGGCCCTCCGAGGAGGGGTTTTCCTGCCAACAAGCAGGGCCTTAGCAGGTGGGTTGTGGATGCTTCTCTGACCTTTTGTTTCAGAGTTCACTCTACTTGGAGTGTGGCACCCTCTAGGGCTTTGTCCTCTGAAGTTTTCCTTCAAGACATCTGCAACACTGCAGGCTTTGTCAGGTTTTACAGCCTTGGCCTTAGTACCGCTAGTGGCCCCTCCGTCCTTCAAGCTAGCTGTGCTCTTCTACAGTAGACAGGGATTGGTCACTCTGGCTTTATTGGACACTCATTCCCAAAGCATTGTTGATGCAACTCTTTGAACGTCTCCAGGTTATGAATGCAACTATAGTTGCCAGAAGGAACGAGACACTGCATTTCCAAGCCACACTGCCTGCTTCCCTGAAGCGCTTCCTTCCCTTGTGCTTTGATAGCTTCCTGGTCATGACGTAATCCCCACAGGTGATGACGTGCTTTTCCATTCCACTCATTACACATGTGATTCAGAGCGTAAACAATGCCGAAGCATTCCCAAAGTGTTGTTGATGTGGCGTCTTATTTCCTCTGGGAACTATGGTTGCCTTAATAACCTAGAGATTATCTTCATGGAGATGGTTTGGTGCACAGGGGCACTGTCATGCTGAAACAGATTTAGGTCTCCAAGTTCAAGTGGAGGGAAAATTTCTCCAACTTTGTGGTAACATTTTAGGAAGAACCACATAAGTCAGGTGTCCCAGTAGTGTTGTCCATTTGGTGTATGTCTAGGAAAAAGCCTTTTTTCAGTCTTCACCCTCAGTATTTGGTGTCTATAATATGATTAATTAAATCTAGATGCTGTGAAGTAAGCAACTATTTAGCACAAAAACACTTTCAACTCTCCTCCACAGGATTCATTTTCTTCACTCTCTCTATCCCTCGTAAGTATTATCTGATCCAGCAAGGAAAAATATGGAGTGATGCTCAAACCTACTGCCGAGCTACTCACACTGACCTGGCCACCATAGAAGATGCCAAAAACATGATCCGAATCCAATATGTCACACAAAGTGAAAATTTTAATTCTAGTGCTTGGATTGGTCTTTCAAATGATGTCAACAGCTGGCACTGGTCAATGGAAAATCAACCACTTGGAAGCTTTTATACCTGGTTTGGAACAAATCCTGACAACTGGAGGGGAAAAGAAGCTTGCGTTACAATAGCACCATTGGGTTGGTACGATTGTCCATGTGCAAACGTGTATCCTTTTGTCTGCTATGATGGTAAGAAACAACATATTACATGCTTTAGTCATTTTCTTAATGGAGAGTTGTAATTGTAAAATAAATAACGGGAATTTTTAGTTTTTCTCATTGACCTTAATCCTGGTTAAAAGTGCTTTAAGAGTAAACAGTGAATGAAGTGGTGGATTTACATTCAATTCCAATTTTTTTTATTTATTAGTGCATTAGACTGAGTAGATTAAAGTAAAATAAAACCAGAAGGATATTTTAAGATACAGTAAAACCCTGTTGTACGAGCAACTAACGAGCAAACGAAGATAGGATCGACACTGCTCGCGAAAATTGTACCCTATTTCACGAGTATATGCCCATATTATAGTTTATGCCCAGCAGGCATAAACTATAGGCATATGCCCAAAATTAATACACATTTTTAAATGTTAATGCTCACAAATGTTAATAATAGTAAAATTTGTTAATAAAAAAAATACAACTTCCTTTAAACTGTACGGAAATTGAACCGGATTGTGAGGCAAAAACCGAAGTAGGAACCGAACCGTGAATGTTGTGTACCGTTACACCCTTACTAGTGACTGTCTGTCCTTTGTCCTTGTAATGTCTCTCTTCAACCAGCATAATATAAAGCTAGTGTAGACTTCATTCAGTGCAATCCATGTGTACTACTGAGCTCATCCAAGTTTCCTAAATAGTGGCCATTTTTGAAACAGATATATGAAGTTTCTGTGACATCAGCGATTTACAGTGCTGTCGAGGCATGTTTTTCATTTTGTTAATGTTTGTGACTGTAATCATTTATTCTGTTTAACAGTGTAAAATGAATTGTATGTAACTGTTTGTTTTTTTATTTTCACAGCCACTCTAAAAGCACAGGACAATACATTTACTACTCTAGTTTGAAGAATTGGTCTGATGCTCAAAGTTACTGCAGACAGTATCACACAGATCTGACCAGTGCAACAACCTCGACAGGTTAACAACAGTCAACACTTGGTTTGGTCTGTTCAGAGATTCGTGGAAATGGTCAGATGGTACCGTTTTTACCAGCATTCCCATGATGCCTGGACAACCAGATAATCTCCTGACGATGGAAAACTGTATGGCTTTAACGAATAGTCAAGCATCTGATGAGCTTTGCTCAGACATAAAACCTTTCTTCTGTTACTCCTGTGAGTTTCATTCACTCTCATATTCACCCCAATGCATAGCTTTTACAGGTAGTATTGTGTATTTGAAGTGTGTTTTCTTGTTTACCAGCGATCACAGAACGAAAACAAATCATTCGAGTCAAACTTCAGGCCAATTCAGATGTTAATGATCCTTCACCAATAGAAGCCGTCCTGAATAAGGTGGGTTTCATCCTCCACTATTGTCAAAATCATTTCTCAGTAATGCAGCCAGAACCTCAGCCTCCATCACATTAGTAGTGTTTTTATAATAATAAATTATATAATAACGACACATATTTCTCTTTTGTATAATATTTAGCACTAAAGCTCATGTTCTCCTCTTTAGATTTGGCAAAAACTCAGTGTTCACTGGAACATCACTGTGAAATGGAGAGGAATCAGACGGATTGGTGTTTAAAAAGAGAAAAGCAGATGTGATCTGATGTGGATGTCTTTTGTGTCTCTCAGTAGGCTGTTAAATGATATAGCTACATATAACCGCATTTAGAAAGAGAATATGTTTGGAAATTTACAGGAGATTCTGAAATAATTTGATCTTCACTGCTCAACAGTTAAAGGAGTTTTTGTCCTGTCTATACCATGCTACCAGAACCCCTTTTACACAACATTTTTTGTAAATAAGGTATTTACAAAAAAAACATTAATTTTCAGAAAACACACTGATCAAAATTAGAGAACAACAATGACTGTAGCATGGAAAAAGATTACAACAAAATTTTCTGAAGGTTACAACAGTCAGTAATTAGTAGGAAGTGTCCAGGCCTCTGCTTTTGAATGACTTCAGCACATCTGCAGCCACAGGACAGCACCAGTCTCTCACACTGCTCTGGTGTGATTGTGGTCCACTATTCTTCCAGACTCCTTCACAGTTTGGTGACTATAGTGGGTTTCTTGGCCATAACTTTGTCACCAAGGATTTTCCAGAGGTTCTCTATTGGGTTGAGATCAGGACTCTGGGCAGGCCATGTCATTATTTTAATGTTTTCAGTTTGAAGGAACGGCTTTACCTGTCTTGCTGTGTATCATGGAGCGTTGTCCCGCATGAACACTGCGGGCTGATTGGGTGATGCACGCATGGGAGGAACCATATGTTGATGAAGAAGGTTCTTATAAACATTTGCAGTCACTCTGCCATGTAGCTGTATAAGAGGCCCAACTCCTGCTGCAGAAAACATGCCCCAAACCATCACACTTCCTCCTCCACTTTTTACACACTTTTTTAAACACTTTGGGTTCAGTCTTTCTCCAGTTTGTTGCTGAACATAATGTTTTCCATCGGACCCAAATAAATGAAACTTGCTTTCATCACTGACCTTTGGACCAGTTCTCCTCTGTCCACACAACATGCTTAGTCTAGCCTTTTGATTCTTTCTGCTAATGAGAGGTTTGGTCACTGCAGAGTGGCTTTCAGTCCAAATGCTCTTAAACGTCGAGACACTGTATGACGAGACAGATCCCTACCCTGTTCCTAAACTGCGCTAAACTGGTAAGCAATTCCAGCTGCAGTGTGGAAACGATTGCCCATTGAGATCCTCCTTTGATTCTTTCTGCTAATGAGAGGTTTGGTCACTGCAGAGTGGCTTTCAGTCCAAATGCTCTTAAACGTCGAGACACTGTATGACGAGACAGATCCCTACCCTGTTCTAAAACTGCGCTAAACTGGTAAGCAGTTCCAGCTGCAGTGTGGAAACGATTGCCCATTGAGATCCTCCTCAGTGTCCTGTCCTCTCTTGTATTTGTCTTCCGTGGATGACCAGCCTTTTTGGCGGACTTGAATGAGTTTGTGATGTTGTAAAGATTCAATATTCTTGAAATCACAAATTTGGAACGACCAACTTGTCTTGTTATGGCTGATACCGTCGTCCCTTTGGCCTTCATTTGGACAATCTGCTTCTGGAGGCTTTCAGTCACTTTAGAACGGCCCACCATCTTGCAGAGTCAGTGAAACTGAAAGTTAGGCTGCCAGTTAAATAGGGGTTGACAGATAATCAAGGAAATTAACACAAGGTACCAGATTAACACCAATAACTGGGAGGTATCTGAAAGTGTTCTCTGATTTTCATCAGTGTGTTTTCTGCAAAATAAAGTTTTTTTTGGAAATGCCTTAGTTAATTTGTGTAAAAGGTGTTCTGGTAGCATGGTATAGACAGGACAAAAACTCTGCTCAACAGTTAAAGATCACATTATTTCCGAAATGTTCAATTGTTTATGAATTGCTCTCTAATTTTAATCGCTAGTGTGTGTGTATATAAATATATATATATATATTATAGGGTTAGGGTTTTGTTTTTTAATATATAATAGTTATTTATTCAACAGCTCCTTACTAAATATAGTAGTGATATTTATATGGTGTCACTGGGTTTACTGTCTCTTTGTTTTATGTTGAACTTTTTCTTTTGTGAAAAATGTTGCACATGTGCATTTTAGGTTTTGTGTAATTCTAACTACTGCACTGTTTATTGATCGAATAAAAATAAAAGCCTACATAGATTACTTGACCTTCAATATGAAACCTCCCTTCATTCTTTCATTGCTGTTAGTGGATTTTGAGATGCAAAAATTGCTGTAATTATTTTTTGTTCTTGTTTATATTTAGATTTATATACATGGAGGGCTGTCAAAATTACCGCGTTAATGCAAACTTATTTTACCGGGCACACATTCTATTAACGTGCAATTAATGCAGCACACATTTCTGTTTGACCATTTTTCTTAAAAATAGAAATAAATAAATAAATAAATAAATATAAAAGATGTTGAGGTACAGTGATGGTGATTAGACACAAACTGTGTCTGAGTCTTGTAGCAGACTATTGATATTAACTACATGTGTCTGTGTCGCTGATGGTTGGTTAAGTGACACTGAGATTCAGGTGGATGGTCTCTAAAAAAGCTTCTTTTATTGTACTAGACAGACACTGGGACAACAGGACCATAGGTTGATTAGATTGCAGATCATTGATGCTGCATGAAGCGAGGCTTCATGAGACTGCTGCCATTTACATTTTCTCAGCTTTAATTCTCATTTATTTACATTAATGCAGTAAAACTATAAACTTAAGTGACCAACATTTTGCATATTTTTTTATAAAAGAAAGACAGCAGCAAAAATTGCAACTCTCGAATGATATCAAGAATTTGTATTAGTATCAGATATTAGTGTAAAGGTTCAGTTGGTAAAAATCATTCTTTCTGATTTCTTTAATGATTTGTTTAAAGTGAAGTGAACAGTAATCATTGTTTATTTTTTTCTATCAAATATATATTATATTTTTTGATTATATTCGTGGATTTAAAATAATAATTTTTACAATCAAATCAACACACAGTCCCGCTGTATGATCGAGAAAACTTCAGACTGAAGCTACACTAAAAAGGCAGGAAATCGTTCAGGCAGGAAAGCTTTAATTCACTGATAGCAGATCATTGAGCTGCCAATAAATATTGATTATATCACAGATACAAACACAGATCCAATGTACGTAGTTCTGAATTTATTGATAATTCATTGACTTCAGCTCAGAATTCAACACAATCATCCCTCAGCACCTGATTGGGAAGTTGAGCCTACTGGGCCTGAACACCTTCCTCTGCAACTGGATCCTGGACTTCCTGACTGGGAAACCTCAGTCAGTCCGGGTCAGGAACAGCATCTCCAACACCACCACACTGAGCACTGGGGCCCCTCAGGGCTGTGTGCTCAGCCCACTGCTGTTCACTCTGTTGACTGTGTAGCAATGCACAGCTTGAACCACATCATCAGTTTACCTATGACATGACCGTGGTGGGTCTCATCAGCAAGAATGACGAGACAGCTTACAGAGAGAAGGTGCACCATTTAATAACCTGGTGTGGAGCCAACAACCTGTTTTGACAAAACCAAAGAGATAGTTGTGGACTTCAGGAAAGCACATAGCTGCCATTCTCCACTGATCATCAATGAATTCTCAGTGGCGATCATCAAGAGCATCAAATTCCTTGGTGTTCATCTGGCGCATAACCTTACCTGGTCACTCAACAACAGCTCCATCACCAAGAAAGCCCAGCAGCATCTATACTTTCTGATGAGGCTGAGGAAAGCTCATCTCTCTCCCCCATCCTGACCATGTTCTACAAAGGGACCATTGAGAGCATCTTGAGCAGCTGCATTACTGCCTGGTTTGGGAACTGCTGAGAAAATTATTGTAGTCTCTCTCTCCCTTTCATCACGGACATTGAAACCACACGCTGCATCCGCAAAAAGCCAACAGCATTGTGGACGACCCCACACACCCCTCACACATGCTCTTTACTCTCCTGCCATCAGAAAAGCGGTTCTGAAGCATACGGGCCTCACATCCAGACTGTATAGACGGTATCTAGGAATACATAGAAGCTCAGAATTTAAAGACCGGAGTGATTGTGAAGGTACATAGGATGAAAGAAGATCGGAAAGAGGGGGGG
>MU597129.1:1424418-1452866 GCA_024362625.1 Silurus asotus
TTTAGTGCCTTATAAGTGAGCAGTATGATTTTATATTTTATGCGAGAGCCAGTGAAGATCAAATAATATGGGGGTAAGGTGGGCAGATTTTTTATTGGAGGTTTACATTCTGGCAACGGAGTTTTGTATGTACTGTAAACGTGACATTGAGTGAGCTGATAGACCAGAGAAAAGTGAATTGCAGTTATTGAGATGGGACCTAATCAGAGCATGTACTAATGTTTCGGCATCATTTCTGCAAATAAAAGGTCCCAGTTTGACAATGCGTTGTAAATTTAAAAAGACGTTTTGGAAAGGCTGCGAATATGGGCATTAAAGGATAGTAAGGGGTTGCATATAATACCTAAATTTCTAACATTAGCTGAGAGGAAAATCGTAGTAGCATCCAGATTAAGACTAAACTCCAAAGAGTTGTTTTTTAATTAGAGATAGGGGACCAGTTATCAGAATGTCGGTTTTACCCGGATTCAGGCTAAGACAATTTGAGTGTAGCCATAGTTTTAAATCGCTAACACAAGAGAGTGGAGTGGAGTGAGGAGAGTGAGGATTTTACATTAACAGAATTTGGTTGACAAGCAGTATATACCTGAATTTCATCAGCATAACAGTGATAACTAAAACCATGTTGACAAATGATCTTGCCAAGCGGCTGAATGTACAGAATGAATAGTAGCGGGCAAAGAACAGAGCCCTGTGGGACACCCTGTTTAAGTAAGACAGTAGGAGATTTGGAATTGTGTATGGAGATGTGACATTTCCTGCCCATTAGATAAGAGGAAAAGCAGGATAGTGCAGAGCCTGATATGCCAAATTCCTCTAAGTGGGAAAGTAATATTTTATGACAGACAGTAGTAAAGGCAGAGCTGAGGTCTAATAACAGGAGTATAGAGAGACCACCTTTGTCTCCAGTGAGTAAAAGATCATTAAAAACCTTCACTAGTGCGGTCTCCGTGCTATGCTTTTGGCAGAAGCCAGATTGAAAAATATCGTAGAGGTTGTTACCAGCTAGGACTGACTGCAGCTGAGAGGCCACAGCGTTTCCCATGATCTTCAATACAAATGGCAGGTTGGAAATAGGGCAGCAGTTGAATAAGTCGGCCGGGTCCAGATTAGTCTTTTTGAGTATGGGAATAACAGCAGCAGTCTTAAGTGAAACAGGTACAGTAGAGAAGATAAATGACTGGTGGGAGATGCAGGCAGAAATTGCAGATGCCCATTATTTTTGCAGGAAAGTAGGTGTGTTTTTTTTTATTAACTCAGTGATTAATGAGGAATTGGTTAAGGCTGGGGTTGTCATAAAATTATTAGATTGGTTTTTCATATGCTCATTGGTAAATAGTTCCTCACCAAATGCATACAGAGTATCTAGCTTACCCTGGAAATGGTTCAGGAAAGAGCAGCACATAACCATGGATTCAGAGTCACTAAGGCTGTGCTTTGGTGCTTGAGTCAGTTTATTAACCCTCTGGAGTCTGAGAATGTTTTTGGCCCCTTGAGAGATTTTGTCTTAAACCCAGCCATTAGGGAGGCACAAGCCAGTGCACTCTTAGTGCCGGTCCCAAGCCCGGGTAAATGTGGAGGGTTGCGTTAGAAAGGGCATCCAGCGTAAAAACATGTGCCAAATAAAGTATGCGGATCACAAATGAGAATTTCATACCGGATCGGTTGAGGCCCGGGTTAACAACGACCGCCACAGGTATCGTTAGCCGACAGGGTACCGGTGGAAATTGGGCTACTGTTGGCAGAAGGAGGAGAAGAAGAGGAGGAAGACGTCTACAGAGAAGCAGGAAAAGGAGAAGTGGAGGAGAGTGGAGGTTTGGGTTGGTACTTTAAATGTTGGTACTATGACGGGTAAAGGGAGAGAGGTAGCTGATATGATGGAGAGGAGAAAGGTAGATATGTTGTGTGTTTAGGAGACTAAGTGGAAAGAGAGTAAGTCCAGGAACATTGGAGGTGGGTTCAAACTGTTCTATCATGGTGTGGATGAAAAGAGATATGGTGTAGGGGTGATTCTGAAGGAAGAATACATTTAAAGTGTAGTGGAGGTGAAGAGAGTTTCTGATGAGGCACTGATGATAAATGTCATCAGTGCCTATGCTCCACAAGTTGGCTGTGAGATGGAGGAGAAGGAAAGATTCTGGAGTGAATTACATGAAGTGGTAGATGGTGTGCCTAGGAAAGAACGATTGGTGATTGGGGCAGACTTTAATGGGCATGTTGGTGAAGGAAACAGAGGTGATGAGGAGGTGATGGGTAAGTATGGTCTTAAAGAGAGGAATGTGGAAGGGCAGATGGTGGTAGATTTTGCTAAAAGGATGTAAATGGCAGTGGTAAACACTTATTTTAAGAAGATGGAGGATCATAGGGTGAGGTATAAGAGTGGAGGAAGGTGCACACAGGTGGACTATGTTCTATGCAGGAGATGCAACCTAAAGGAGATTGGAGACTGTAAGGTGTTGGCAGGGGACAATGTAGCTAGACAGCATCGGATGGTGGTCTGTAGGATGGTTTTGGAGGCGAAAAAGAAGAGAAGGAGAGTGAGGACTGAAATAAGAATTAGATGGTGGAAACTGAAGGAGGAGGAGTGCAGTGTGAGGTTCAGCGAAGAGGTCAGACAGAGGCTCGGTGGTGTTAAAGAGGTGTTGGATGATTGGACAACTACTGCAAGAGTGATGAGAGAGGCAGCTAGAAAAGTACTTGGTGTGACATCTGGGAATAGAAAGCAAGACAAGGAGATGTGGTGGTGGAATAAGGAGAGCATAAGGAGAAAGAGGTTGGCAAAACAGAAGTGGGATAGACAGAGTGATGAGAAAAGTAGGCAGGAGTACAAGGAGATGTGGCAGCAGGTAAAGAGGTATGTGGCAAAAGCCAAGGAAAAGGCATATGAGGAGCGGTATGAGAGGTTGGACACCAAGGAAGGAGAAAAGGATTTATACCGATTGGCCAGGCAGAGGGACCGAGCTGGGAAGGATGTACTGCAAGTTAGAGCAATAAAGGATGGAAAGGGAAATGTGTTGACTAGTGGAGAGAGTGTGTTGAGAAGGTGGAGGGAGTATTTTTAGCAGCAGATGAATGAGGAAAATCAGAGAGAGAGAAAGTTGGATGATGTGGAGTCGGTAATGCAGGATGTAGATAGGATTAGTAAGGAGGAAGTGAGAGCAGCGATTAAGAGGATGAAGAGTGGAAAGTCGGTTGGACCAGATGACATACCGGTAGAAGCGTGGAGATGTTTCGGAGAGATGGCAGTGGAGTTTTTGAAGAAGTCAGGTGTGTCAGAGAAGTATTTGAGGGTGGTGCAGGACATGTATGAGGACAGTGTGACGGCAGTGAAGTGTGCAGTAGGAACGACAGACTGGTTCAGGGTGAAGCTTGGACTGCATCAAGGATCGGCCCTGAGCCCCTTCCTGTTTGCAGTGGTAATAGACAGGTTGATGGACGAGGTCAGACAGGAGTCTCCCTGGACTATAATGTTTGCGGATGATATTGTGATTTGTTGTGAGAGAAGGGAGCAGGTTGAGAAGAGCCTGAAGAGGTGGAGGTACACACTGGAGAGAAGAGAAATGAAACTCAGTAGGAGTAAGACAGAGTACATGTGTGTTAATGAGAGGGAGGGCAGTGGAGTGGTGCGGTTGGAGGGAGAAGAGCTGGAGAAGGTGCAGGAGTTCAGGTACCTCGGGTCAACAGTACAAAGTAATGGAGAGTGTGTTAGAGAAGTGAAGAAAAGAGTGCAGGCAGGGTGGAGTGGGTGGAGAAGAGTGACAGGAGTGATTTGTGATAATAGGGTATCTGCAAAAATGAAAGGGAAAGTTTATAGGACTGTGGTGAGACCTGTGATGTTGTATAGATTAGAGACAGTGGCATTGAGTAAAAGACAGGAGGTGGAGCTGGAGGTAGCAGAGCTGAAGATGTTAAGGTTTTCGTTGGGAGTGACAAGGATGGATAAGATTAGAAATGAGTTTATTAGAGGTACAGCGCATGTAGAATGTTTTGTTGACAAGTTGAGGGAGGCTAAATTAAGATGGTTTGGACATGTACAAAGGAGGGACATGAATTATATTGGTAGAAGAATGCTGAGGATGGAGCCACCAGGTAGGAGGAAAAGAGGTAGGCCAAGGAGGAGGTTCATGGATGTGGTGAGGGAAGACATGCAGGTAGTTGGTGTAAAAGAGGCAGATGTAGAGGACAGGGTGGTATGGAGACGGATGATCCGCTGTGGCGACCCCTAATGGGAGAAGCCGAAAGAAGAAGAAGAAGAAGAAGTGTGTGTGTGTGTGTGTGTGTGTGTGTGTGTGTGTGTGTGTGTGTGTGTGTGGGTAATTTGATTTGACCATACTGTGGTTTGCTTCTTCTCCAGGTGTCTGGGAGACCAGTTCTAGTGTGAGGGACAAGTTCCTCTCTGCTTGGTGGTGGTTTCATTTGGTGTGTAGTGGTCGACAGGTGGGATTGTGGTGTCGTATGAGTGCACGTGAGTTTGCTGTGGATAGGAGATTATTAGAGTAAGGTCCCCAGCCCTGGAGTCCAAGCATTCTTGTGCGGTATATGATGTATGGTTTTATGTAATTTTAATAGTTCTTAATAAACTGTGTCTATTATACCTCTGTCTCATGTCTTGACTCAGCTGTAGATGAGTGAGGGTGCCTTGTGCATGTCTTTATAAAGATTTATCCCCTAGTAACTAGTATTCTACTAGTAACATTCTTAAATCTAGTTCATATATTTTATTGTCAAAGTCTTCTATGTCCTACATTTCTTGATTTTCGGGAACAAATTGGACGCGCTGGTGCAAGACTCAGACAACTTCATGAGGCTAAAGAGGAGGCCTACAGGAATGGGGCCAGGATCTTGTACAATCAGGCCAGGAATACACAAACACACACACACAGTGACAAAGGAGATTAGAGTGGCAAACAGGAGCTTTTATATTAACACTAATAAGAGAAGCTGCTGTAATAATGCTAATAAGAGGAGCTGCTGTAATAACGCTAAGAAGAGGAACTACTCTAAAAATCAGGAAAATCAGTTTTCTTTGTAGGGAATCAACAAATGGTTGATGATCTGAATGAGTTTTACTGTAGATGTACTCTATGACCATCTCACCACTCAACCAGCCTCCATCCCCCCTCCTGTACTTCAGATCAGTGAAGATGATGTGCATCAGGTCTTCAGGAAACTAAAAAGAAGGAAAGAACCAGGAACAGATGAAGTTTTACCAGCCTGTCTAAGAACCTGTGCAGATCAGCAGGTGTCCATCGTTTCATAGATCTTTAACAGATCACTGAAACTGTGTGAAGTGCCTTCCTGCTTTAAACTTTCCATCATCCCTTTCCCAGAAAAAACCATCACTGAAATTAATGACTACAGACGGAGGATCCATTAATGTGCAGTGGAGAATGGCCACTCTGTGCTCTCCACCATCTCTTACGGTTTGTCGATGTTCAAGGACAGGTTATTGGCTCCACACTAGGCTGATAACCGTTGCGCCTTTCTGTATGCTAACTCATTGTTCTTGCTGATGAGACCCACCACGGTTTTGTCATCGCCGAACTTAATGATGTGATTTGAGCTGTGCATTGCTACACAGTCATAAGTCAGCAGAGTGAACAGCAGTGGACTGAGCACACAGCCCTGAGGTGCCCAAGTGTTTAGTGTGGTGGTACTGGAGATGCTGTTTCCGATCTGGACAGACTGAATCTCCCAAACAGGAAGTCTATGATCCAGTTACAGAGGGAGGTGTTCAGGCCCAGCAGGCTCAGCTTCTCAATCAGGTGCTGAGGGATGATCATGTTGAATGCTTAGCTGAAATCTATGAACAGCATTCGAACATAAGAGTCCTTGTTGTTTAGGTGGGTGAGGGCCAGATGTAGGGTCATGGAGATGGCATCGTCCGTGGAGCGGTTTGGAAATGTTGAAGATGTCTTTGAAGACATACGCTAGCTGTTGGGCATATTCCCTGAGCACTCTGCCAGGAATGTTAACTCGCGGTGGAATAGCTCTGTATAGAGTTTTCCCCACTTCAGCTGTGGTTAGACAGAGCACCTTGTCACCACCATGTTGTTCAGCACCTTGAACCGGGTGTAGAAGCCATTCAGCGCATCTGGGAGGTATGTGTCACAAGCAGGTGATCGTGATCGCCACATGCGCCGTGTGTCTCCGCTGTCCTGGACGTGGCCATAATTTCTCTTGGCATGTGCGCGCTTTGCATCTCTGATGGCACGGGACAGTTTGGCCCTTGCTGTCTTTGAGGCTGTCTTGTCTTCTGCTCTGAAGGCAAAGACTCTTGATTTTAGCAGCGGACACATCTTGGTTTTCATCCATGGCTTCTGGTTGCAGCGTGTAGTGATGGTCTTGGAGATGGCCACGTCATCAATGCACTTGCCGATGTAGCTGGTCACTGTTGACCTGTACTCCTCCAAGTTAATGAAATCGCCGTTGGTTGCAGCTTCCCTTAACATGTCCCAGTCAGTGCATTGAAAGCAGTCCTGGAGAGCAGACATGGATCCTGCTGGCCAGGTTCTCACCTTCTTTCGAGCGGAGTGGAGGATCATACTGGCACAGAGGTTCACTCAGATACTGCGGTGCGAGACCATTAAGTGCTGGTCTGTAGTTGGACAGCTGACAGGGTGAAGGTCAGGTTTCTTAATTAGAGGGTTGATAACTAATGGAATTGACTGACTGGACCTGCTTTTGGACACTTTATATTTTATGTTAGTGTAAAGAACTTCAAATGTTTTATATTTGTGTTTAGTTTTTGGGTGACGCTTACATTATTATTCTAAATAGATGCAACTCCACCTCCTCTGCCATTTAGACAGGGTTGGTGTATGTAAATATACCCAGGAGGACTTGTTTGACATTTCTGTCAAACACATGATTTTAAACTCCTGGTCGGTAAAAATTTTGTCTATAGTAAGCGATGAGAGATCTAATATTCAACAATCCTATCTTTAGACCAGAGGTGCTGACTGTGCGTTCAGTCCTATTTAATTTAATGTTAATCAGGTTCCTTAAGGTCGGTTTAGCCTGTCTGTCTGCTCCCTGGCCTTGGCTCTGGACAGTCACTTGTTAACTAGTGCTGTTCTTAGACTATGACCTATACTACAAGAAATAAGAGCAGCAACTTCCTGAGTGGGATGGACACCGTCCCGCCCTAACAGGCCAGCCTTGCCCTCAAAATTGCTCCAATTATTTATGAAGCCCACATTGTTTTTGGAGCACCACTCGGACATCCAGCAGTTCAGCGACCATAACCTGCCGTAGGCTACATCGCCACGTCACATTGGGATGGGGCCAGAGCATGTTACTGCATCGGACATTGCCTTCGCTAATTTACACACCTCTTTAATATTACTCTTGGTAGCCTCTGACTTTCAAAGCCGTATATCATTAGCTCCTGTGTAAAAAAATTATCTTAGAGAACCTACGCTTTCCTAAAAACCTAAGCTGACCTGCTGTGTCTGGCGCCCTGGCTCCCGGTATACACATAACCTGTGCTGCTGGTGCACCCAAAGGTCTAGCTAATTTCTCATGCCTCAGAATAGAGTCTCCTATAACCAGAGCTCTTTCAGGTTTCTCAGCAGGTGCTTCACTGAGGAGAGCAAACCTGTTGGACAAGTGAAGTGGAGAGAAATGGTGCTCCCGTGGGCAAGCCTTAGCCTTAGCTTTGGCTTTGCGAGAACGCCCCAGAGTCGTCACCCACTCGCCCCGCTGCGAGGGCTCTAATGCCGGAGTCAAGGGAATGCTAACTCGACCAAGGGCATCCAGACTTTCCCCTGCAGAACCTGGACTGCTCTCTCACTCACGACTTCTCTCTAGACTCTGGATGTGCTCCTCTTATGCTAAAATCTTCTCCATCAAAGAGCAAACTAGCTTACACTTCTCACAGATAAAATTATCGCTAACCGAGAAAGACTGACTAAACATGTCACACTTCACACACTGAATGAACTGGATGTTCGCCATAGCAAAGAAATTATGTACCCTAATGTGGTTACTGTAGTGTGTGTTCATAGTTCTGGTGGGAATGGCCTTGACTCACTGCTTTTAAACTTTCAAACAGGGAATAAAGCACTCTTTAAAGCAAAAAGAGACAAAACAGAGCCAACGGATGCAGGAAATAAAAAGGATATTGTGATATTTTAAAGCAATGGGAGAGAGAAAAAGACGACCTGTAAAAAATTAAATGCAGATACAAACAAAATTCCTGGCAAACAATCAGCAACAGAAAACAGGAACTGATTTCCACTAAAGTCAGTGATTCTGATAGTGTTTAGGCCAAGCTCTCCTAGTGTTTAGGCTGAGTTTCCCTCTATCTTTTGAGGAATCCCTTCTGATATTGACAGGTACTGCAACATGTTGATTGTCTCAGTTTCTGTCTTTACTGATCTCATTGCAGCACACTTTGGTAAATATGCACAGCTAAGAGTGTCTGCTTGATGCATTAGTCGACCTGGCACATAGACAACATTAATGTCATAACTGTGTAGTCTCAAAAGCATTCTCTGCAATCTCTTAGGCGCATTGAGCACTGGCTTTCTTACGATTGTTGCTAGGGGTTTGTGGTCTAATGCACTTCTACTTTCCTGCTATAGGTATTCTGGTGAAATTTATCCACTCCCATAGATTGCCAAAGCATTTTTTTCTATTTCAGCATATTCGTTTTCTGTGGGTGTAAGGGATCGGCTGCTATAAGCAACTGGTTGTCCTGTCTGTAAATGTGCTGCACCCACTCCTGTCTCCGAGGAGTTTCAATTAGTTGAATTCTACTTTCTGTAATCAGTCCACTCCCAAACAGTGTCCTTATGTGTAAGTTGTCTCAATGTGTCACAGCTGTCTGGTTAGTGTGAGCAAAATTTTGACAAAAAGTTCACTATACTAAATAATCTCTAGAGTCCTTTCAAAGCTGATTGTCTGGGCATCTCCACTATGGCTCTTACCTTCTCTGGGTCATTCTTTAGTGATTTGGAAGTCAGTGTGTCCAATGTATGGCACCTCTTTCTGTCTTAGCTTGAGTTTGTTAAAGTTTAGTTTGATGTTTTTGTTTCTACAACAGTCCAGCAGTTGTCTTAGTTTTGCATCAGGATCTTCCTCAGCTGCATCGTCATTGTCACCAGAACATCATCTATGGTGGGCAAGGAAAAGTGTTGATACCTCAGTGCTTTATTTTATTGGTCTTGGGTCGATGCAAATTCTTGGCTCCAAAAAAAACACCAACATGCTACTAAATCCTTGCTCTTTTCAACATTAGCCACGATGCCTCTCTCTACCAGGCTTCCCAGTTAATAAATTAGATGTTTCATCAGAGCCACTGGAACTCTTCACTTTGGAAGCCTCACCAGTTTAACTGCATGATCCACTTCTAGATAATATTTTTTTTCTAGGCATCAAACTCCTTCAAATACATCAGCATACTCCCTATGCACATCACTCTTGTCCCATGGATCAGTTTCTCTGTGTCCCACCATGGTACCAATATTATCAATTGCCATTATATTTTCATGTTGCATTCTAAATAAATCCATTGCTTGCACAGCCTTGTTTCCTAACAGGGGCATTGCCAAGCTTTGCTCCACTACAATAAAGTCCAGCCAGTAGAGTTTTCTGTTTCTGGGGTTTCTTATTTTTTTTTATTCTGCATTTTCCTACTGGTTTTAGGGGAGACATGCAGGTAGTAGTTAGTTTGAAAGAGGCAGATGTAGAGGACAGAGTAGTATGGAGACCGATGATCCACTGTGGCAACTTCTATTTGGAGCAAGCGAAAGAAGATGATTTTCATACTGGTTTTAGGGTGCTCTTATTGTACATGACAAGGATTTGTTCAATCTCTTTCAGCACTGTATCCAGGTGTAAGAAAGAAATCTTGAGAGGAACCAGACTTGAGGAGACCCATCCTCACCTGGGTTGCACCGAATGTCCATTTATAGCAGATATATGATGTTGCGGGGTGCAGTGATGGTTATCAAAAGCAAACTGTATCCATCTTTAAAGCTCCTGTTCTTACTCCAAAATTTAATAGGACCACCCAAGGTGTTGATGAGAAACCGTCCCCAGCTGCACAGAGTGGTCTTCAAATGAAGAGAACACTATCCAGAGGGAGGCCTGGACGAAGTGGGAAGATCCGTGTAGGGAAAAGGATCAGGAACAGTTGTTCCCTTTTCAGTAACACAAGCTGCATCGCAACGCTTTTGGAATGGCTGTGTAACGGTGTGTAAAATAGTTTAATCAATGCATAAACAGGGACAGCGCCATCTGTCTGTTGCGTGATGGCATTTAGCATGTAAAATAGGGACCGCCTACAGCAGATATAATGAGACTGTGGGTAAGTCGCACGTTTTCAGCAGCTGGAAAATTAAATGTTAAATTAATTAAAAACACATAATTAACAGCTTTATTGCCGATTTATTTTGCAATTAACTGTTTGTGGAACTGTTTATGTGTTTGGCTTCGAATGTGGTGTTTTATATTAAGTTATTTTTAGTTTGTGTTACAAGGCCTAATCATTGTCTTTTTTTATGTAGAAGTTTCTTTTAATTCTCCATGCGGGTTCCTTTATTTCCTGTTCTTCATTATGCAGGTATGTTGTATTAGTTGTATGTCTAATGTATTGGGTAATTTTCAAATTGAACTATGTGTTTGCTGCTAGGTGGGGATGATTTACCCTCAAATCCAATTGAATTAATTTGCAAAGTTTTTCACTCATTTGTGATTAATTTCTTTGAAAATGTTTTGTAAACTATACGATCACAACGCATAAAGATTTGATTCAAAAAGATCAAAGAAAAGGAAAGAATTGTTTTTAAAAAAAAGCAGATAAATTGAGACTGTGCTGTGGAAGTTTCTTTTAATTCTCCATGCGGGTTCCTTTATTTCCTGTTCTCCATTATGCAGGCAGCTCAGCAGAAAGGACTGCCCGGTCAAGACTGTCACACCTGCATGTTGTTAAATGCCCTAAATCATGTGTAAACTGTCCAAAGAAAGGCACGGCATCACTGGCAGGGTGACATCACGATCAGGAAGCTATAAATGCACATGGAGTGAAGCCGGCAGGAGCTTTTGTTTGTTCATGAAGCTCTCAGGGTGTTTGTCACATTGTCCAAATAAAAAAAAGCTTTCCAGCTTTCTGGGGGCAATACACACAGCCTGTGTGTGGCTTGCTTGGGAGCGAAGCACGTTAGGTCGGCACATTCTGTATACACTCTCTGCATATTCTGTGACACATTGCGCTTGCATGTCTATGCGAACGGTGGGCACGCTCAGTGGCACACTACTTCCTGGGGCTCATAAATGGACCTTGTAGAGGTTTTTGAGATAGGCTTGTCCCTTTCTTCTGCCTCATCTGCCAGGTCCAGCTCCCGTTTACATGTTTGGAAGCATGCCTGATGGAGGTATCTTCTCCATGCGACGAGAGCATTTAATTCGGGTTGCGAGTCAGAGATTAAGGAGCTTATGGAGGTTGTGGCTCGACAAACACTTTCTGTTGCCTGCTTCACCATGCTTCACTGAGGTGTCCAGGTCCTTGGCTTAGCTGTATTCAGCTCTCCGTGGTGAAGCAGACGCTGCTAGCTATCTGTCTTTTGCTGTGGCATCATCCCTTAAGACCCCGACATTGCCCATCAAGCCCCTGCATAGCACATGGGCGCTGGTGGGTAAGGCTTATGCTCATGGGGCTGCTCAGCAGGCACACCCCCAAACATGACCTAGCATCTATCGTCATCGGAGGTACAGAGACTCTGGGCCGAAGTCCCAGGAGATGGCAGATCTAAGGACTGTCATTTTTCATAAGAGGGCTTTGGCCAAAAAGTCCTAACTCGTCCACCCCAGTTGAATGAGGTTTGTCCCACTCTGGTGGGGACTGAGCAGGCTCTGGTCAGGGGACAAGAAGTAAACACTCTCCTGAGGCAGGAGGCTATCAAGGTGGTCCCTCCATCAGACAGAGAGTCCGGGTTCTACAGCCGGGACTTTATAGTTCCCAAAAAGGACAGTGCGTTGCGTCCTACACTAGATCTATGTCAGCTGAATCGCTCACTCATGTATCCCTCCTCCCTTATCACAAAACGTTCCTGAGGTTCGCTTTCGGGGCCGAAGCTTCTTCTATTTGGCCTTACCCTCTCACCCCGCTCCTTCACGAAGAGTGTGATGCAGCTCTGGCTCCCCTGAGAATTAAAAGCATCCGTGTCCTCAAATATATTGATGATTGTTGATATTAGCTCGATCAGAGCAGATAGCTGTCCGGCATTGAGATGTCATTCTCGCACTGGAGTTTCGGCTGAATGCCAAGTAGAGTGTGCTTTCTCGATTACAGAGAACCACTTATCTGTGTGTCCGCATTGCGTTGATCCTTACAGGTCAGAGAAGGACAGTTACTTACTGTCTAGCAGTCCAGTGTAATTTCATTCGGCCTCCTGCACATGAGACCTTTTTAGTGGTGGCTCAGGATCTGTGGGTTTCCCTCAAATTAAAACCCCCTCTGTACTATCAAGGTCACATAGCGATGCCTATGTGCCTTACATGTTTGGAGAGATTCTGGTTTCCTTTCTCATTGCCCCGTGTTGCATGAAGATGCTGGCTGTGCTCCTAGCATTGCAGCGTGTTCTCCAGAACCTTAGAGATCACTATGTTTGATCCATTCTGACAATACCTTGGTGGTCTCAGACATCAACATCAATGGCTGCTACATCCTTATGTGGTGGAGCAAATTTGAAGAAATTCAGCTCTGGTGGATGTGTTTGTGTCTCAAGAGACTTTGCACTGCCCCTCTGGTTCTCCATTACTTCTCCAGCCGCATTGGGCATGCCATGGCTCAGGTGTGGCAGAAATTTATCTGCATGGAAACAAGTAAAATGGTATGCCTCAGCTGATTTTGTCAGTCTCCTCCTTCCATGAACAGGAACTAATGAGCTGTTACGCTGCCGCCAGAAGAAGTCAAAGTGTACAGAGTAACACATGAAACCATACCATTAACTTTTAAGCACGGAGCTACAGCAGAAACAACTCACCCACAGCAGTTCTCCATCGTTTTAATGCAGACTATTGGGCTCAGTGTCATAATAGCGGCACCTGCGCCACCAACAGGTAGTGCGATGCCATTAATGCAGAATTTACTTAAAGAACCCAGAATTAATATTTATCGTGTTACACACTATATATTCAGAATGGGGCAAACTCAGAATCAGAATGGGTCCAACCCAACTTTAAAGGTGGCCTCCGGGTAACACCAGTGTGAATACAAGTGTGAACCTACCACATTTCCAAAAAAACATATAAAGTATCAGCATGATAATATCAGCAACAACACGAGTGATTAGATCTAAGAGGTAAAAGATCTTCAACTCTCTAACAAGTAGATGACATTAACCCAAGACCAGAAAAAAACATTTTGAGGATGTCAAATAAAATTTTCGAACCACCGGCTCACAACAAGGTTGTAAGAATGTATTTGTTTTTAAGCAGTCACTTATTCAGCCTATGTTAAAGGGAGCTGACATTGGACTCAAAATTCAGACTCTGCTCACTCTTAGGTGGCACAGTATAAACAGGACGAGGGACTTTATCCACAGCCGGTTTTACAAAATTTCGGGACAAATCTATAATGCCACTCAACTTTTTTTTGCTGGGAAGGTGTTATTACACAGGCAGGAAGTTAAGAGGCATACTGAACAGCTAAATCAGGAGTGTTTTACAGAGGATCAGCCACCACATCATGCAAGGAAAAGACTTTACTGCCTGCTATTTCATTCCCTAAAAAAAACTAAACTTCATTCACCGGAAGCACTGAACAAACTGCCACTTTTTCACTTGATAATTTGTCAGTCTCCAAGAATACATGATGCAGGGGTATATTTACTCCACCTTTTGAGCACTGCAAATAAACATGATCTTACTTAGCAAGTAATGCAATCTTCAGTGTTGTGTGTGATCTGATAGTGGGCCAAGGAGAGCCACAACATCACCCTGAACATAAACAAGACATTTCCTTCTGATTTGATAGATATTTAAATATAGGCAAAATAAGGACATGTGCCCTGCATAAGATATCTATTAAAAGATGTGGAGTCAAATCAATTTGAATAAGCTCTTCATAAGACACTAGGATTAAGCATATAATTTGCTTTGTCTAACCTTCATGTACAGTTTAATATTTTAGTGTATTACGTTTTTAAATGAACATATAAATGTTTTGCAACTGGGGTTCAAACCGGGATCATCTACCCTAGATGCAGTAGAGTTTGTCTTTGTAGTAAAGTTTGTTATTTGCAAAAGGTCCAAAAATGAGCAGAAAAAATAATAATAAAAGGTAGAAAAATGTTACAATGTTTATTCACATTTATTAACAAAAGTACATAGAAAACATATCAATCCAAACTGAAGAAATGTACCATTTTAAGGAAAAAATGATGCAATATTTAATTTGATGGCTGCAACATGTTCAATCAAAAATCAAATACAATTTTATTTGTCACATACACATACATACAGAGTACGACATGCAGTGAAATGCTTTCTGGCATGGGAATAGGATGGGGAGAAATATAAAACAAAGAAAAAGAAGGCAGATAAATAAAGAGTATAAACTATGTAAAAAATATAAAATGTAATCAGTGATTACATAAGGTGGTTGATGTGATTGTCCTTAAAGTGACCGTGTGCAGTGTGGTGTGGTATAAAGTGACCGTGTGCGATGTGGTGTTGTATAAAGTGACCGTGTGCGGTGTGGTGTGGTATAAAGTGCACTGTGCTGTGCAAGTCCACAGTTAAAGTGACAGAGTTTAAAGTGTGGTAGTGCGAAAAGAAAAATATTTGCAGAAAAGTGTGGTGATAGAGAGAGTGGACCAGTTTTTAGATCCTAGGTGTTTTCTGGTTTAAACTCCAAATGGCCTGTGGGAAGAAGCTCCTTCTCATTCTCTCTGTGTTGGCTTTCAGGGAGCGGAAGCATTTTCCTGAATGCAACAAACAAAAGAGTCCATTGTTGGGATGGCTAAGGTCCTTTACAATCGTCCTAGCTCTGGTCCAGCACCACGTGCTGCAGATGTTCTGCACGTTAGGGAGCTCGGTGTGGATTGTACGTTTAGCTGAAAGCACCACCATCTGGAGGGCTGGCCTGTCCTGCATGGTGATGCTACCTGTCAGAATGCTCTCAATTATACATGTGTAAAAAGTCTTTAGCACTTGAGAGGGTAGTTTAAAGTCCCTTAGCCATCTCAGATGGTACAGCTGCTGCCAGGGCCTTCTTCACCAGTGTGTTGGTGTGACAGGATCAAGACATGTCCTGTGTGATATGAACACCTAAGTACTGGAAACTGTCCACTCTCTCCACTGGGGTCCTGTTGATGTTAAGTGGTTGGTATGACCGCTCCTGTTACATGCTGAAGTCCTCAATCAACTCCTTAGTCTTGCTGACGTTTAGGAGAAGGTTGTTCTCCTGGCACCATCTCTACAGGTTTTTAACCTCCTGTTGGTAGGCTGTCTCGTCATTGTTGGAGATCAGGCCCACCACAGCAGTGTCGTCAGCAAACTCGATGATGGTGGTGGAGTTGGAAGTGGCCACACAGTCGTATGTGTACAGTGAGTACAGCATGGGGGTCACAACACAACCCTGGGGAGCTCCAGTGCTGAGGGTAAGGGTGGACAAGGTGTGTTTTCCCACCCGTACGGTCTGTCTGTCAGGAAGTTATAGATTCATTGACACAGCGGCCAGAACCTCCAACTTAGAGGTGAGTGTGGAGGGAATTATGATGTTAAATGCTGAACTGTAGTCCACAAACAGCATCTTTGTATGATTCCAATTTCTGTAGTCCAGGTGGCTCATCGTAGTGTGAAATAGAGATAAGCAATGTCGTCCTCAGTAGAACAGTTTTGCCGGTACGCGAATAGAGGATCCAGTGTGTCTGGTAGTGATGCAGTGATTAAGTCTCTGACCAGTTTCTAAAAGCACTTCATCACTACTGAGGTCAAGGCTACAGGGTGGTAGTCGTTTAGGCAGGTGGGCTGGGGTTACTTCAGGACAGGAACAATGGTGGACTGTTTGAACCTGAGGGGACAACAGACTGTTCCAGTGAGAGGTTGAATATCTTAGTGAACACCGGTGCTAGCTGGTCAGCGCAGGCTTTTAGAACCCGACCTGTGATGCCATCTGGTCCTGCTGCCTTCCTGGTATTCACTCTCTTGAATGCCCTCCTCACATCATGCTCTGAGATGGTTAACGTGTTTGCCTCTCTGGCTCTCTTGGCGTGCATGCTGTTTGTACCACAAGCGTGGGTAGCTGCAGCCTCGCAACGACCGTAAAATATGTCAAGCTTGTCTGCCAGAGAAGTGTCCGAATTCCCCATTGTAGAAGATGGTGTTTTATAGTTCTTGATCTTTCTTGGTCCCTGCCACAGGCTCCTAGAGCCACCATGTTGGAACTGTGACTCTAGTTTCCTTCCGCTTTGCATCCTTCACCGCTCTGCGAACACTAAGACGCAGCCTTGTACTCGTCCATGCCCCCACTCGTGGCGATCCCTGTGTTGTAGGCTGTGGATGGAAACCCACGAGTTCTGGTTGGGAAACGTTCTGATGTTGTTTTTTTTGCACCATATCACCGACTTTATCAGAGCTGCACCTGAACATGTCCCAGTCTACATCATCCAAAGCGTCCCACAGAGCAGCCACCGATTGGTCAGTCCAGCGTGCGACCCCCCTCTGAACGAGAGCTTCCTGTTTCAGCCTTTGTTTGTAAACAGGCATGAGGAAGATGGCAGCATGGTCCGATTTACCGAACGGTGGACGTGGTTGTGCCTTGTAGCTGTTCTTGAACGGTGTGTAGCAGTGTCCTTTGGCCCCTGGTGGGGCAGGTGATGTGCTGCTGAAAGTTTGGTAGTGCGTGCTTGAGGTTGACACTGTTAAAATTTCCTACCACAATGAGCGCAGCGTCCCAATGCTCTTTTTGTTGAAGTGTTAGTGTCTCGTGTAAAACCCATACTGCAGTGTACATGTCCACTTGAGATGAAATATCAGAGCAGCAGAGAAGGTTGCGGTCCTGAATGTCCCTCTGGAACTTGACCCTTGCCCTAAGGTAATCGAGCTTGTTTTCCAGTGACTGGACATTGGCTAACAGGATACTACGTAAGAAAGCGCGGTGTGCACGTGCCCTCAGCCTGTTCCTGATGCCTGTCACGTCCTTTGTTCTTCCTCAGGATCTCACTCGGCCTACATGGGTCCGGGTCTCAAATGTAAAGATCTGAGAAAGAGTGGAAGAATAATGATTCCGAATAATGTTCCTTAACATCAAATTGAAAAACAGTTAAATATCTAATCAGTTACAGAACATAATATCATCCAGAGTTTCAAAGAATCTGGAGAAATCTCTGTGCAGAAGGGACATGGGTGAGAATTTAAATATATAATCATTCAAATTGGATGTTTGTGATCCTTAGGCCCTCAGGCAGCACTGCATTTAAAACGATCATGATTCTTGACATGAGCTTGAACATTTCGAAAGGCTCCAGAAAATGCTGAACATAATATACAGGTTTTAGAGGAAGATCCAGAAAATGTATTTTTCAGGAAAGGCCATGCATATTTGGATAAAACCTGCTAACTGCATCTTTTTTTGCAATAGGATGACTTCATAGTAGAAGAGTCTGGGTGCTGAACTGACCTGTCTACAGTCTAGACCTTTCACCATTTAAAAACATTTGGTGCATCATGTAATAAACAATACAACAAAGGAAAAGAACTGTTGAACAGCACAAATCCTGTATAAGATTCATATGGAAGAACATTCCCATCACAAAACTTCAGTAACTGCTCTCCTCAGTTCCCAGATGTATACAGAGAAAACATGGAGTGTTTAGAGTGTTTTTTTATTGTGGCCAAAGCCTAAAGCACACTTGTGCAATAATCATGCAGTCTTATCATCAGACTAAGGAGTTGATCGCGGTCATACCAACCACTAAACATCAGCAGGACTCCAGTGGAGAAAGTGGACAGTTTCCGGTACCTAGGTGTTCACATCACACAGGACCTGTCTTGATCCTGTCATACCAACACCCTGGTGAAGAAGCCCGGCAGCGTCTGTACTATCTGAGACGCTTAAGGGACTAGAAAGATTATGAAGGACCTCAGCCATCCCAATTATGGACTATTTTCTTTGTTGTATTCAGGAAAACGCTTCCGCTCCCTGAAAGCCAACACAGAGAGAATGAGCAGGAGCTTCTTCCCACAGGCCATTCGGAGTTCAAACCAGGAAACACCCAGGATCTAAAAGCTGGTCACTCTATCTATCATCACACTTCTGCAAATATTTTTATTTTTCTTTCTTTTCACACAACAACACTTAAACCCTGGACAGTCACTTTAACTGTGGACTTGCATGGCACAGTGCACTTTATACCACACCATACCGCACACGTTCACTTTAAGGACAATCGCATCAACCACCTTATGTGATTATTGTCTACTGTAGATAAGCATACCCTGTTACTGTACATAAGCATATTCTGTATCCATAAACATACCCTGTATATACAATTATTCCTATTTTTCCCATATATATCTTTATCTTTTTATATTTTTATATTTTACATAGTTTATTGTTTTTATTTATCAAACCCAGCCATTATGGATGCACAATCCAGTGCACTCTTAGTGCCGGTCCCAATGGGGAGGGTTGCGTTAGGAAGGGCATCCAGCCTAAAATCATGTGCCAAATCAAATATGTGGATCACAAATGAGAATTTCATACCGGATCGGTCGAGGCCCGGGTTAACAACGACCACCACAGGTATCGTTAGCCGACAGGGTACCGGTGGTAATTGGGCTACTGTTGGCCGAAGGAGGAGAAGAAAAGGAGGAAGACCTCTACAGAGATGGCAGGGAAAGGAGCAGTGTAGGAGACTGGAGGTTCGGGTTGGTACTTTAAATGTTGGTACTATGACGGGTAAAGGGAGAGAGGTAGGTAATATGATGGAGAGGAAAAAGGTAGATATGCTGTGTGTTCAGGAGACCAAGTGGAAAGGGAGTAAGGCCAGGAACATTGGAGGTGGATTAATCTGTTTTCTCATGGTGTGGATGAGAGTAAAGTAAGAGTGTAGTGGAGGTGAAGAGAGTTTCTGATAGGGTGATGATCATGAAGGTGGAAGTTGAAGGGATGATGATAAATGTCATCAGTGCCTATGCTCCACAAGTTGGCTGTGAGATGGAGGAGAAGGAAAAATTCTGGAGTGAATTAGATGAAGTGGTAGATGGTGTACCTAGGAAAGAACGATTGGTGATTGGGGCAGACTTTAATGGGCATGTAGGTGAAGGGAACAGAGGTGATGAGGAGGTGATGGGTAGGTATTTTTTTAAGGAGAGGAATGTGGAAGGGCAGATGGTGGTAGATTTTGCTAAAAGGATGGAAATGGCAGTGGTGAACACTTATTTTAAGAAGAAGGAGGATCATAGGTTGACGTATAAGAGTGGAGAAAGGTGCACACAGGTGGACTATGTGCTATGCAGGAGATGCAACCTGAAGAAGATTGGAGACTGTAAGGTGTTGGCAGGGGACAGTGTAACTAGACAGCATCGGATGGTGGTCTGTAGGATGGTTTTGGAGGCGAAGAAGAAGAGGAGGAGAGTGAGGACTGAAAGAAGAATAAGATGGTGGAAACTTAAGAAGGAAAAATGTAGTGTGAGGTTCAGGGAAGAGGTCAGAGAGAGGCTCGGTGGTGTTGAAGAGGTGTTGGATAATTGGGCAACTACTGCAGGAGTGATAAGGGAGGCAGCTAGACAAGTACTTGGTGTGACATCTGGAAATAAAAAGCAAGACAAGGAGACATGGTGGTGGAATGATGAAGTGCAGGAGAGCAGAAGGAGAAAGAGGTTGGCAAAACAGAAGTGGGATAGACAGATTGATGAGAAAAGTAAGCAGGAGTACAAGTAGATGCGGCAGCAGGTTAAGAGGGATGTGGCGAAAGCCAAGGAAAAGGCATATGAGGAGCTGTATGAGAGGTTGGACACTAAGGAAGGAGAAAAGGATTTATTGGCCAGGCAGAGGGACCGAGCTGGGAAGGATGTACTGCAAGTTAGAGCAGTAAAGGATGGAGAGGGAAATGTGTTAACTAGTGAGGAGAGTGTGTTGAGAAGGTGGAGGGGGTATTTTGAGCAGCTGATGAATGAGGAAAATCAGAGAGAGAGAGAGGACGATGTGGAGTTGGTGAAGCAGGATGTAGATAGGATTAGTAAGGAGGAAGTGAAAGGCGATTAAGAGGATGAAGAGTGGAAAGTCGGTTGGACCAGATGACATGGTAGAAGCGTAGAGATGTTTAGGAGAGATGGCAGTGGAGTTTGTGACCAGGTTGATTAAACAGGATTTTGGAAGGTGAGAAGATGCCTGAGGAATGGAGAAGAAGTGTGCTGGTACTGATCTTTAAGCATAAAGGAGATGTGCAGCCTTGCAGTAACTACAGGGGAATTAAGTTGATCAGTCACATCATGAAGTTATGGGAAAGAGTAGTGGAAGCCAGGCTGAGAGAAGAGGTGACCATCTGTGAGCAACAGTATGGTTTCATGCCGAGGAAGAGCACCGCAGATGCTTTGAGGATGCTTTGATGGAGAAGTATGAGAAGGTCAGAAGGAATTGCATTGTGTGTTTGTGGATCTAGAGAAAGCGTACGACAGAGTGCCAAGAGAGGAGTTGTGGTATTGTATGAGGAAGTCAGGTGTGTCAGAGAAGTATGTGAGGGTGGTGTAGGACATGTATGAGGACAGTGTGACAGCAGGTGAAGTGTGCAGTAGGTACGACAGACTTGTTCAGGGTGAAGGTTGGACTGCATCAAGGATCGGCCCTGAGCCCTTTCCTGTTTGCAGTGGTAATAGACAGGTTGACGTATGAGGTCAGACAGGTGTCTCCCTGGACTATGATGTTTGCGGATAATATTGTGATTTGTGGTGAGAGTAGGGAGCAGGTTGAGAAGAGCCTGGAGAGGTGGAGATATGCGTTGGAGAGAAGGGGAATGAGAGTCAGTAGGAGTAAGACAGAGTACATGTGTGTAAATGAGAGGGGGGGGCAGTGGAGTGATGCGGTTGCAGGGAGAAGAGCTGGATACGGTGGAGGAGTTCAGGTACCTGGAGTCAACAGTGCAAAGTAATGGAGAGTGTGTTAAAGAAGTAAAGAAAAGAGTGCAGGCAGGGTGGAGTGGGTGTAGAAAAGTGGCAGGACTGATTTGTGATAGAAGAGTAACTACAAGAATGAAAGGGAAAGTTTATATAACTGTGGTGAGACCTGTGATGTTGTATGGATTAGAAACAGTGGCACTGAGTAAAAGACAGGAGGTGGACCTGGAGGTCGCAGAGCTGAAGATGTTGAGGTTTTTGTTGGGAGTGACGACGATGGACAGGATTAGAAATGAGTTTATTAGAGGGACAGCGCATGTAGGACGTTTTGGTGACAAGGTGATGGAGGCGAGATTGAGATAGTTTGAACATGTACAAAGGAGGGACATGAATTATATTGGTAGGAGAATGCTGAGGATGGAGCCACCAAGTAGGAGGAAAAGAGGAAGGCCAAGGAGGAGGTTCATGGATGTGGTGAGGGAAGACATGCAGGTAGTTGGTGTGAAAGAGGACAGGTTGGTATCTAGACTGCTGATCCGCTGTGGCGACCCCTAATGGAAGCAGCCGAAAGAAGAAGAAGAAGATTGTTTTTATTTATATGCCTTCTTTTTCACTTGTTTTATTTCCCCCCATCCTATTCCCTCATGCTGGACAATCATACAAAGCATGTCATACTCTGTATGTATGTGTATGTGACAACATTTTATTTGATTTGATTTGATTGATTTGATTTGAATCAGCATCTTGATCTGCCACACCTGTGAGGTGCATGATTCTCTCTGTGAAGAAGAAGTGCTCACTAACACAGATTTAGACAGATTTGTGAACACTATTTGAGAGAAATTGGGCTTTTGTGTACATGTAAATAGTCTTAGATTTAGAGTTCAGCTCATGGAAAATTGGGGCAAAAACAAAAGTGTTGCATTTATAACATCACTTATAATCTTATACTCCAGTACTCATGTTAGTTCTCACTCTCCAGTGTTCTGTATTGTTGAAAGATTTATGATCAAACTCTTGATGTCACCCAAATGAGGATGGTTCCCCCTTTTAAATCTGGTTCCTATCAAGGTTTCTTCTTCATAACATCTAAGGGAGTTTTTCCTTGCCTAATGCTGCTCATCAGGGATAAATACACACCGTTCACCTTAACTGTTGATTTCTGTAAAGCTGATTTGAGACAGGTCGCTTCACTGGTATCAGCAGCTACTGTATATTCTCACTTAGTAAAATAATTAATAATTAGATTAAATTAAAAAATATATATTTTTTATAATTTTTTTCAGAGAATATCGTAAGTGGTCAGACCAGACAACCTTCACCTCCGTCTCCTGTGCATTCAAAGAATGAAATATTTCCCTCCCACCAGAAAAGTACTTGTGTTGGGTTTTATTTTAAGCAGTTGTTGCTCTGTGCTCATGCCTTAAGTCTTTCTACTGTCTGATAGGTGATATAAACCTAATTTTATTAACATGAAATTTTATTTTGAATATTAAATTAAGTGGGTGTGTGTGTGTGGACAAAAAACAAATTCACACAAGTGTTAAGGTTAATGTGAATATCATTGCAGTGAAGGACAAGGTGTGTCTCATCCTCCCTTATTCGAATATAATAATTTTTTTCCCTCAATACCACTTTACTGCCATGTACCTCGCAGTCTGCATTCTGCACTTACACACCTATTACTAGACGCCTCAACAACTAATCTGTAATAAATGGACATTCTGTGCCCCCCAGATAAGAATGAGGTTCCCTTTTGCATCTGGTTGCTCTCGAGGTTTTTTCCTCATACCATCTCAGGCATACCTAACAGGCAATAAATGTACACATTGTTTTATACCACCATCTAAAAGCTTTATCTGTATAAATGTATGTTTAAACAATGTGCATTGTAAAATAGCACTATATAAAAAAAAATTATTGAATATGAAACATTAGCTATGTGCTTTATCGTAATAATATATATTTTTTTCATCATAAATAATGAATAAACCTCATGTAAATAAACCTCATCATAGTGAAATGAAGATTAGTGGAGATTTGTGCTCATTCAGCCACAATGGTTATGGAGGTGAGGTGAGGAGGCTTGAGGTGAAGGCAAAATTTCATGGAGCATCTAAAGACCTCTGATACAATTGTGTGCCTCCATCTTTGTGCAAACAGTTTGGGGAAGACCCACACATGGGTCAGGTGTCCAAATACATTTTGTTTTATAGAGTATTCGACAACTCAAGATAGAGAGTTTGTAATTTTAGCATCAATGTGAAATTCACTTCTTGTGTTTCCTGAGATTTAGAAAAACTCTGACTTTTTTTACCTGTGAAAATTTGTCCATTTGACAAATAGATTTAAAATAAAATATTCTGTTCAGAGTTATTCAACTGATATTGAATGCAATTTACCTCAGACTGTATTTTACCTCAGATAATTTTTTTTTTACCTTTGACTGCATGTTACATCAGACTATAATTTACCTCTGAATAAAATTCACCTCAGATGGTAGTTTATATTACACAGAATGAAATTCTCGCAAGAAGTTTCTCCTATTATTCAACATGGAATGCTACCAATTTAGTTTAGACCCGTTCTGTTCAAACTCTTAATTTGTAATTTGTTATGATGATTACACTAGTTTTTATTTACTTTTTAAGAAATTGTGATTTATAATTTAAAATAGAGAAATATATTAGTTCTCTAGACAGTAGTAGAACATTGACTTTACATGTTCTGTTTACATGTTTACATGTACAGAGACAACCACCTGCCCTGAATGTGAATCGTAATCATTTCCTTCAGCTTTGAATAGGGAAAGTAGTTTTCTGAGAAATCAAATTAGAAAAGGCCACAGACAACATTAGGAATCTGATAAAAGAGGAAATCGCCAACACACAGAAGACACTAAAACACCAAGACAACAAGCAAATGATCGCTCTCTCGCTCTCAGTTTAAGGTACCTCCTAATTTTCTATTTCACTATTTTACAGTGGTAGTTTATTATTAACACCATAATTCTGTTCAATAACTCTTATGTAACTCTGCAAATACAAGTCCATTAATATCTTATAGAGATGTTTACATTGAAGACACTGCTGTATTTAAATATACAGTATATTAGATTATAGTATATTATTTAATAGTTCTCCAGGAAGACAATAAAGCTTAGCTCCTGGAAATAAAGAGACGTGAGAACAATGGTGTAAAGGTACAAGGAAAAGGTTGTAAGGCAATAGCATCTAATAAAACGTGCAAGCTGAATAAACAAGTCCACTTTGTATATACATTTTATATATATATATACACCCTACTGTACATTCTGCCTAATATTTCACACACACACACATATAGATAGATAGATAGATAGATAGATAGATAGATAGATAGATAGATAGATAGATAGATATAAATAAAATAGTGCAGATGTATGTAATATGTGTAGAGAATGGGGAGTATAAAAAATACAATATGTAAAATGTACATTGTATGTCGAATTGTACAGAAGTTTTATACAGTGTTTATACAGTGATCTAACGGTGTAGTGTAGAGTTCAGTAGGGTGATAGTAATAGTGGATGGGAAAAAAAGCCGGTCCTGAACATGCTGGTTCTGGTGCGTATGTTCCTGTATCTCCTTCTTGATGGACCACTAAATATATATATATATATACACATACATAAATAAAATAGTGCAGATGTTTGTAATATGTGTAGAGAATGAGGAGTATAAAAAAATCCAATATGTAGTATGTAAATTTTATGTTGAATTGTACAGAAGTTCTATACAGTGTTTATGCAGTGATGGAGTGTGGAGTTCAGTAGGGTGATAGTGAAGGTGAAGGTTTTGGGTAAGGTGATGGTGATGTTGGATGGAAAGCCGGTCCTGAACATGCTGGTTCTGGTGCGTATGTTCCTGTATCTCCTCCTTGATGAAAGGAGGTTAAACAGTTTGTGACTGGGATGTGAGGTGTCCTTGATAATGTTGTGAGCTCTACACAGACATTTGCTGTGGTGAAGGTGCTCAATGGCGAGTAGTTCTGTACCAATGATGCGATGGGCGATTTTTTTGAGCCTTTGCAGGGCTTTACGTTTACACACAGTGGAGCATCCGTACCAATCAGTGATGGAGTTGGTCAGGATGCTCTCGATGATGCAGTGGTATAAAATTTGTTAGAATCCCTGGTGACCAGAGGTGGCAAAAATACACACATCCTTTACTTAAGTAGAAGTGCAGATACTTATGTTTTAAACACTCAGGTAAAAGTTGAAGTACTGATTATACTTTTTTACTCAAGTGAAAGTAAAGAAGTTTTGGCTCTGACATGTACTTCAGTAAAAAGTAGTTATTACTTCTATCTGTTTTAGTGTCACGCTGGTAACTGAACCCCACATCATATTAATATTAGAGCTGTCAATCAAATTAAATATTTAATCGCAACTTAATCGCAAATTTCTATCTGTTCTAAATGTACCATATATTAATACTTTCTGTTATTATTACTTTAAGCAACATGATCATTGAGAAATATGGATGCAACATAGAGCATTAGGACTAAATATTCTTGTAAATGTTTTAAAGTTATAATGATGTTTTAAATGACATAAATCAGGACACCAAACAGAACCTTTGCATTGTTTCCACACGGACAGTTAATAAAGTGATACTGGAGAAACTGCACCTCTTCAAGTCAAGTTAAAAAGCTTATGTCATAATTATACTGATTTATGGTTATGGTATGGTTTTAAGGGATTTATTGTATAAATCATACCGATTACATAATCAAAGAATATTTTTATTCGATGTGAATGTGGTTTATGTAAAAGACATGTCGAGTTTTCTAAACATATATTTATTATATTTAATATTCACTGATATTCAGGTTGTTTTATTTTTGTGCTTGTGAAAAGAGATGACATGGCAGAGAGCGCCCCCTGTCTGTTTACTTTATTTTACAGAAGCACAGCGTTTTGTTATTATAAGTGTATACAAATAAAATTTGACTTTTTACCGATTTGAATGATGCACTGAAAACCCTAATAAGTTCAATGAACTCAACCTATTGAGTAAAGTCGTTCCCTCAATTGAATTGATTATTTTATATTTATTTATTGTTTATTTAAGTTCACTTAACTTAGTGCTCAAGTAGACTGTACTTAAATTGTTAAGTTCATCTAAATTGGTTTTTTTTTTAATTTGCACTTAAAATATTAGGTTTACTTACTTACATATTTAAGTCAACTTAAAAATAAAACTGAAATTGCAAATGATTATAAATTGAATTGACTAATATTATTGTTCTTTTGACTGTTAAAGGTTTATTCAGTCCAGAAAACACATTGAACATCATATTGAATGTATTTATTGTGCAAAATTGTTAAAACATTAAAACATTTAAATTTCAATTAATGAAACAGAACTGGTCACAGCCACACTGTACAAACATGTACTAAAACTAAAACTAAAATTTTTTTATTAACAAAAAAGCTGGTTTGCCAAAGTTTGTATTTTGGGCTTGAGGGCATCCTGTCCTATTGACATCAGTACACGCTGTATGAGATCAAATGTGTTTGCGAGTGATTTGGCGTCATTCAGGTCTAATTTCCACATGTTCTTGTTTCACCTGCAATATAAAAACAAATGAAAATATAAAAAAATTTACAGTCATTGACAAATCATAAAGAAAATTATATTTTATTATAATTAATAATATTCTAAATTAATGTTATTAATTAAACCAGCAAATACGGATAGGTTAGATAGACAATTCATTATTGATGATACATGTGAAGATGGACTTCTGAAGAACACTTTTTTCTTCAGACGATTAACTAATATATAAAGAAATTACATCTTACAACTCAAATTCAGTTTCTCAATATGATTTCTAAAATAATGTTCTCAAAATTGATAGCGATGTTCGCAAAGTCTGAACAGGAAACACAACGTGTCTGAAGGATTTGTAATGATGACTGGGCGGTTCTTTGTTATATAAATGTAAAATTAGGCCTTAAACAAACATTTGACAATTAAAATAATATTTTCAAGTTAATTTCTGCATAATAACTTTACTTACCGAGTTTAAAATGGCGAACGACGAGAAGATTAATTCCAGAACTTTCTGGCATCAGAAACAGGCATTAAGGACTGCCTATAGGATTATTCTACCAATCACTGCATTAGTTCTTTTTTTGCCAGTCAGAACTCCTTAAATAACCAATCACCATGAAGGGAGACCAGAGTGACTATTTTTATAAATCAGGATTTTGATTTCCTAACAGTCTAAATTTTAAGTTGAAGGATTTTGCGGCTAAGTAAGTTAATCTAACTTATATTTTTGAGTTATGGTTAGAAAATACAAAATTTCAAGTAGTGTAAACTCAAGATTACTTGATTATTTAAGTATTGACAGAAGTAGGGTTTACAGTGTGTATTGTTATCTGTACGATCAAAAAAAGTTCGTTTTGCCATTATGAGGGAAAAACCCACAAAACGCCATCTAGAGGGTTAATTGTGTGAATCATGCCGTATTTGGAGTTTCATTTGAGACTTGGCGCGGAAATAAAACAAATGTTTATTTATTATTTATTAATATTCTTTTTATAAAAATGGTAAAACAGAAATGTGCGCTGAATTGATAGCGCTTTAATAAAATGAAGTTCTGTTTAAAAGAGTTAGAATTTTGACAGCCTAACTTTTATATATATATATATATAAAATTAGGCTTTAAAAATTGTAACGCAAATTATTTTAAACAGATTTGTATAATATATATAAATACAAATAAATAAAAATGTTTGTTACCTAATGAATGTGTCCATGCTGAAGATCCAAGTATAGAACACAAGCAGAGAAAAGATGATGATGATGATGATGATGATGATCAGGAATGTCTCTGTTCTCAGTCATGTTTACATCACTTACGCCCTCTGTCTCATCCATGTAAGCTTTACTTCTTGTTATTTTCCATCTGCTGATTCTCAGCTTCGTAAGATAGTCTACGTCTGTGGTGATTGAGAGTCAGGACATTATACACCAGTGGATTAAAAAAGACGCACAATGACAGGAAATTGGTTGGTGGGCTGAAATCGGTGCGCAGTAAAACAAAATACATTTTACATTTCACCAAATCAATGGATTAAAACTAAAGTAACGAGCCGGTTTTGAAAATGTAAGAAGTAAAAAGTACAGATATTTTTGTACGAATTTAATGAGTATAAGTAAAAAAATTGTCTGAAAAATAAATAGTGGAGTAAAAAACTGATACCACAAAAAATCTACTTAAGTACAGTAACAAAGTATTTGTACTTCTTTTGTCTTAAAATAACATTTTAAGTACAGGCGTTGTTGTGCCTTCCTAAACAGAGCTGAAGTGTTCTGGTGCCAGGA
>MU597129.1:1452942-1469369 GCA_024362625.1 Silurus asotus
TAATGAGTATAAGTAAAAAATTGTCTGAAAAATAAATAGTGGAGTAAAAAACTGATACCACAAAAAATAAAGTATTTGTACTTCTTTTGTCTTAAAATAACATTTTAAGTACAGGCGTTGTTGTGCCTTCCTAAACAGAGCTGAAGTGTTCTGGTGCCAGGACAGATCCTCAGAGCTCTACACGCTGTACCAAATAATACAATAAACAAAGAAGTGACTTACAATAAATGTCTTAATTAATCACTTGTACAAATCTAACTTGTGTTTAAATACCTTAACATTTCTAGGAGTAAATATGAACACTGGATGAGTAATCATCTAAAAAACAGGCAACAGATTGTGGATATAAATCTATATGCAAGAACATTACTTGTGGTGTACCACAGGAATCGGTTTTTGGTCCAAAACTGTATATAATCTATATCAATGACATGTGCAGAGTATTAGATATCCTAAAATGTATTTTATGTGCTGATGCCACAAATATTTTCTGTTCCAGGGATAATTGACTGCAGCTTTCGGAGGTGATAACAACAAAAATTAATCAATTAAAACAGTGGTTTGATGTAAATAAACTGTCATTAAATACAAACAAATCTAAGATTATGTTATTTGGAAAGTATAAAACAATATTCAGGTAGAATTGAAAACTGATAATGTAAGTATAGAAAGAGTATATGGACATGAAGTGTAATTAAGGTGTAATTTTAGATTAAAGATATGCTAAAAACTGCAAATAAAGTATGTTAAAGCAAAGACTATAGCAATACTGAATAAAGAGTGAGATATTTTGGAGAAAAACATTTATATTACCATACTTGTGAAAATGTGTGCAATATTACAAAAGAGAGCAATTAGAATTATTAATAATGTGAGTGTCAGAATCTGCCACTCTATGCTTGTCTGCCCTGCTGAGCATGCTGTCAGCCTGCTTGAGCACTTCCGGCATTGCCGCCTCCATCACAGATGAACTCCCTTGGCAACCTGCTATACCGAAATGGCGTCCATATTTCAAACACATGTGTTTGACCTAAAATCCTAACCTAACCTAAAACCAGTGCCAGATTGTCTTCAAGGCTTGCACTAGTTACACTCCAGCATTTTCCCTAATTAATTTAACTCTGTTTCCGCCTGACTATTCTCACCTCTGCTCTGCTCTGCTCAACGCTCTGCTTGCGCTCAACATGCTCCGGTTCCCAGCTCGGCTCTGCTCGCGTTCAACGTGCTCCGGTTCCCGGTTTGGCTCTGCTATGCTCGCACTCAACAAGCTCTGACTTCCTGCTCGGCATCCTTGTGCTCTGTGCGCTTTGGCTCACAGAATCGTCTCAGAATCGTCTCTCATCACGATCTACACGCTCACGTATCTGGCATGGCTCTTCCTGCTCCAGGTACCGTTGTGGCATCCGCCTTGGATCCTAAACCTAAATAGCTGGCAGAACAATCTGGCCATCACGGATCCTGCGGATGCACCCGCCCTTTTGCACCGCTCTAACTGCTGTGTTTCGCCAACAAGCGGTGCAGGAGCACCAGATTCAAAACCTCTCTGCAGGCATGCCGGAAATCATAGGATTCTTGCGCACAAGTTTTGGTGACAGAATTCTCAAAGGTACTCCGTTACCGTCACTGCCTGCTGCCCCGGTCCTGCAGGCACCCACAGCACCAGCCCCTAATTCTGATTAACAGGCAACCCAGACTCCTGCTGCTTTTTTTATCATGCAGTGTGGTTTGATTTTTAGTATGCACCCCTCTCAATTTGGTGCGCTCCAAAGTGGCCTACGTCATTTCCCTCCTGTCAGTTCGAGCCCTAAGGTGGGCCACTGCAGAGTGGGCAAGCCAATCGGCTAACTGCAAATCATTTGTCACCTTTTCTGCCAAACTCCGGAAGGTTTTTGGCTCATATACGGCGTGCTCTGATCTTAGCCACACAGGGCATCTGCTCTGTGGCAGAGTTTGCAGCTGACTTCGGGACCCAGGCCATTGACAGTGGATGAAATCACACAGCACTTTATGATACTTTCCTCCATTGCCTCTCCTCTGCCTTAAGGATGAATTCGCCGCTTGTGATCCACCCCAGGATCTGGATTTTCTGATCATCTTGGCTACACGCATTGATCGGCGCATAAGGGAGCCCTGTTAACCCTCTCAGGCTCTTCATCCTTTATCATTCTCCTACACACAGTTCCCCACCTTGTGCTTCAGGTCCCAGCACCCGCTCTCTTTTCCCAACGCTGGCCAGGGTGATAGGATGCCACCACCTGACCCCCACCAAGAAGTAGAAACGTCGGTCACTGGGTCTATGCCCCCACTGCAGAGGCAAAAGGCACATGGCCACATCCGGCTCAGTTAAAGGCTTGGCTGGTCTATGAAAGAGAGAGCACCTATGAGCCCCAATTCCCCCGCTCCCTCCAAGCCCACTATCTTGTTTTACCTTCTGTCAGGCCCCAAAGGCACAGAATTTCCTGCCGACCTTATCGACCTCAAGCTTGCCAAGCAGCTACAAGTCCCCATGGAACCCCTACCCAAAAATTTGCTGATCAGAGCCCTGGACGGCAGCCTTTTAGACCTGGCCACTCACTGCATCAAGCGTCTTCTTATGTCAGTGGGATCATGCTCGCAATTTCTTGGATGCAGAAACACAACCCATCTACACCCCATCTACACAACGCATACCACCTTGTGTGTTTCAGGGAGAGTAACAAATGGAAGACTGCCTTCAATACCCAAGACAGTCCTTACAAGTACCTCAATATGCTGTTCAGCCTTACTAACGCCCAGGCCGTCTTCCCAGGCACTGCTCAATGTGGTCCTCAGAGACATTCTCAACAGCTTTGTGTTTGTCTATCTAGATGATATCCTGATCTTCTCCCATTCCATGAACGAACCCATCTGACAGGTTTTGGAAAGCTCCTCAAAAAACGGGCTGTATGTGAAACCTGAGAAATTTGAATTCCACACCTCACAAACCTTGTTCCTGGGATACCTGCTTTCAGGCTGTAACATCTAGATGGACCCTTTCAGTATCCAGACCAAGCCCCACCTCCTGCCGCCAACTACAAAGGTTCCTGGGCTTCGCCAATTTTTTATCGTCGCTTTGTCAAGGGCTATAGTTTGGTAATGGTGCCCCTCCACCACCTGACATCCTCCCTCCTCTCGTTCCCTTGGGTCCCCGAAGCTGAGGAGGCATTTCTTGAGGTTAAAGCCCCAATTCTCACATTGATTATAAAATACTACTACTGACATATAAAGCACTTAACGTTCTCGCCCCGCAGTATCTGAGTGAACTTTTGTACCAGTATGATCCTCCACGCCTACTTAGATCAAAAGGTGCTGGCTATCTGTTGGTTCCTCAAATAATGAAGACTACCGCAGGGGGCAGATCTTTTTCTTATAAAGCCCCACAGTTATGGAACAGCCTTCCAATCAGTGTTCGGGACTCAGACACAGTCTCAGTGTTCAAGTCGAGGTTGAAAACTTATTTATTTAGTCAAGCCTTTTATCAGTAGATTTTTTCTTAGGTAAAGGTGCAGATCTGGAGGGAGCATGGATATAGAGTGTTTGGTGAACTGGTATATTTGTATGCTGTCATCCCCTCACATTCACACGTTCACTCGGGTTTGTTGACGGTGGTGTGGTGGGCCGTATCTTATCCCAGCAAACCCTCATGTCTGTGTTAGCTTCTGGTTCTCCCTTTTAGTTATGCTGCCATAGTGAGTTTTGCCGGAGTCCAAACTGCACAGTGACATTAACTTTCATACACCAATAGTTACACTTAATAATCCATATCCTTCTCTTCCCGTCACCCTCTCTCTCTGTCTCTGTCTCTGTCTCTCTCTCTCGGTCGAGTTAAACATGCTCCTGAGGCTCCAGTGACCACTGTTCCTGCCCCTCTCCCCTCCGTGGATCTTCACACTTCTGCTGCACTGACTCGGGAGTGCAGTTTGCTTCTGATCATCATCAATGCACCCCGCAACTTTGTATATATGCTTCAAATGGACATTTGATGCAACCCAGATGAGGATGGGTTCCCTCTTGGGTCTGGTTCCTCTCGAGGTTTCTTCCTTGTGCCATCTCGGGGAGTTTTTCCTTGCCACAGTTGCTCATCAGGGACAAACATACTTACAAAGAACATATTTACATTTAATCACCACATTATCTGTGTAAAGCTGCTTTGAGACAATGTTCATTGTTAAAAGCGCTATACAAATAAAAATGAATTGAATTGAATTGAAAACTAAAAGGGAGACACAGACATGAGGGATCTCTGGGATAAGAGACGACCCAACACACCACCGTCAACAAACCCGAGTGAACGTGTGAATGTGAGGGGACGACAGCATACAAATATACCAGTTCACCAAACACTCTATATCCATGCTCCCTCCAGATCTGTGCCTTTACCTAAGAAAAAATCTACTGATAAAAGACTTGACTAAATAAATACGTTTTCAACCTCGACTTGAACACTGAGACTGTGTCTGAGTCCCGAACACTGATTGGAAGGCTGTTCCATAAATGTGGGGCTTTATAAGAGAAAGATCTGCCCCCTGCGGTAGTCTTCATTATTTGAGGAACCAACAGATAGCCAGCACCTTTTGATCTAAGTAGGCGTGGAGGATCATACTGGTACAGAAGTTCACTCAGATACTGCGGTGCGAGACCATTAAGTGCTTTATACGTCAGTAGTAGTATCTTATAATCAATGCGAGATTTGATTGGGAGCCAGTGTAGGCTGATTAAGACAGGGGTGATGTGGTCGTATTTTCTAGATCTGGTGAGGACTCTTGCTGCTGCATTCTGAACTAACTGAAGCTTATTTATGCACTTACTCGCACACCCAGACAGTAAAGCGTTACAGTAGTCCAATCTAGAAGTAACAAAAGCATGAACTAGTTTTTCTGCATCCTGTAACGACATCATATTTCTAATTTTAGCAATATTTCTAAGGTGAAAGAAGGCGATCCTGGTGATATTATTTACGTGAGACTCAAAGGAAAGACTCGGGTCAATAATCACACCAAGGTCTTTGACAGCCGTACATGCTGAAACAGAAACACCATCCAGAGATGCTACGTAATCCGAAAGTTTGCTTCTAGCTGCATTTGGTCCTAGTAAAAGTACTTCCGTCTTATCTGAGTTGAGCAGAAGAAAGTTATTAAGCATCCACTGTCTAATGTCCTTTACACACTCCTCAACACTGTTTAGTTGATCTCTCTCATCTGGCTTTGCTGAAATATACAGCTGTGTGTCATCAGCGTAGCAATGGAAGCGAATCCCATGTTTATGAATGATTTCACCAAGAGGCAGCAGATATAAAGAGAAAAGCAGTGGGCCTAAGACAGATCCTTGAGGAACACCAAACTTTACCTCATAGAGTGTGGAGAACTCACCATTTACATCCACAAACTGATAGCGATCAGTCAAATAAGACCTGAGCCAAGAGAGAGCTGTTCCCTTTATTCCTACCACGTTCTCAAGTCTAGCAAGCAGTATAGTGTGATCAATGGTGTCAAAAGCTGCACTAAGGTCGAGCAAAACAAGTAAGGAAACAAAACCCTGATCAGAGGCCAACTTTTGAGAATATATATATATACACACATACAGTGTAATGTTGCCGGCCCGGGGGACTCCAAAAAGCGTCGAGATAACCGATGATCGAGAAAAACGAAAACTAATATGGCGGCAATATATTAACGTGCTTAACATTTCTTTATGTACATGATGTGCGTTATTGAATGAGTGTACATGCACATGTTTTTGGAGGTTTTTTTACACAACAGCGTTGCCGCGATTTGATTGATGGGTCATGCGAATCAAGATAACCTGTAATGCGGATAAGAAGGCGGAAGCTGTAGAAAATGAAAACAAAGTCTGAGAATACTCAGGAGATAATTCACCAATACTTGTAGTGAAGCAGTTATATCCAGTGGTGTGCTCTGGGAGCGCCGTTCACCAAGTTCTGTAAAAGCAGAGACAGTTCGTGTAGAGAAACCACGGATCCGCGCTATGGAAAGCGCAGCGCTGGGCAGCAACAAATAAACGTGGTGCAGACAACGTGAACATGGTAATCCGTGGGGCCGTTGAGAGAATGCGGAGTCCGAGAAGAAGGTTACATAGGATAGGTATACATGATTACACAGACCGCCATGAACCAACACATACGATCATGCACAAACAATAACGGATCGCGAGTGTGTGGAGGTGAGAGGCTTAACTAGGAGATGGGATGAGTGAGTGAATGAGAGTCAGTGTGATCAGCATGACTGCGAGGAGCGCACGGGAGAAGAAGCAGGGTGCTTCGGGGAATGCTGCCGCCGAAGGTGGCGTGGCAGGGGGCTAAGATCTCCCACTAAGAAATCATGGAGGGTCTGAAATTGTCATCGTAGGTGCATGTCCACTGTGAGAGACGTAATCTGAAAGGAAAAATCCAGAAATCACAATTTATGATTTTTTAACTATTTATTTGTATGATACAGCTGCAAATAAATATTTGAACCCCTGAGAAAGTCAATGTTAATATTTGGTACAGGAGCCTTTGTTTGCAATTACAGAGGTCAAAGTTTCCTGTAGTTTTTCACCAGGTTTGCACACACTGCAGGAGAGATTTTGGCCCACTCCTCCACACAGATCTTCTCTAGATCAGTCAGGTTTCTGGCTTTCAGGTTGCTGAGAAACACAGAGTTTGAGCTCCATCCAAAGATTCTCTATTGGGTTTAGGTCTGGAGACTGGCTAGGCGACGCCAGAACCTTGATATGCTTCTTACAGAGCCACTCCTTGGTTATCCTGGCTGTGTGCTTCAGGTCATTGTCATGTTGGAAGACCCAGCCTCGACCCATCTTCAATGCTCTAACTGAGGGAAGGAGGTTGTTTTGAGAAACCTCGCAATACATGGCCCCGGTCATCCTCTCCTTAATACAGTGCAGTCTCGCTGTCCCATATGCAGAAAAACACCCCCAAAGCATGATGCTACCACCCCCATGCTTCACAGTAAGGATGGTGTTCTTGAAATGGTACTCATCATTCTTCTTCCTCCAAACACGTTTAGTGGAATTATGACCCAAAAGTTCTATTTTGGTCCCATCTGACCACATGATTTTCTCCCATGACTCCTCTGGATCATCCAAATGGTCATTAGCAAACTTAAGACGTGCCTGGACATGTGCTGGTTTAAGCAGGGGAACCTTCCGTGCCATGCATGATTTCAAACCATGACCTCTTAGTGTATTACCAACAATAACTTTGGAAATGGTGGTCCCAGCTCTTTTCAGGTCATTGACCAGCTCCTCCCGTGTAGCTCTGGGCTGATTTCTCACCTTCCTTAGGATCATTAAAACCACACAAGGTGAGATCTTGAATGGAGCCCCAGTCCGAGGGAGAATATCAGTCATGTTTAGCTTCTTCCATTTTCTAATGATTGCTCCAACAGTGGACCTTTTTTTCTCCAAGCTGCTTGGCAATTTCCCCGTAGCCCTATCCAGCCTTGTGGAGGTGTACAATTTTGTCTCTAGTGTCTTTGGACAGCTCTTTGGTCTTGGCCATGTTAGTAGTTGGATTCTTACTGATTGTATGGGGGGGGACAGGTGTCTTTATGCAGCTAACGACCTCGAACAGGTGCATCTAATTTAGAATAATAAATGTAGTGGAGGTGGAGATTTTAAAGGCAGACTAACAGGTCTTTGAGGGTCAGAATTCTAGCTGATAGACAGGTGTTTAAATACTTATTTGCAGCTGTACCATACAAATAAATAAATAAAACATATATTATGATTTCTGGATTTTCCTATTAGATTATGTCTCTAACAGTGGACATGCACCTACGATGACAATTTCAGACCCCTCCATTATTTCTAAGTGGGAGAACTTGCAAAATAGCAGCGTGTTCAAATACTTATTTTCCTCACTATATAAAAGTTAATTATTCAACAACTCTATTTACAACTACAACTTTACAACTTTATAAAATATAGTAGTGATATTTAAATGGTGTCACTGGGTTTACTGTCTCTTTGTATTATGTTGAACTTTTTGTTTAGTGAAAAATTATGCACATGTGCATTTTATGTAACTAGTTTAAGTGTTGTGTAATTCCAACTACTGCACTGTTTATCGATAAAGTGACAAAAAAAAGCATGGATTATTTGATCTTTAATATAAACTTCCTTTTATTCTTTCATTGCTGTTAGTGGATTTTCTGAGATGCAAGAATTTCCAATTTTGTGCTGTAATTATTTTTTGTTCTTGTTTATATTTTGATTTATATACATGGAGGGCTTTCAAAATTACCGTGTTAACGCAAACTTATTTTAACGGCACACATTTTATTAACACGCGATTAATGCAGCACACATTTCTGTTTGACCATTTTTGTTAAATATTTAAATAAATAAATATAAAAGATGTTGAGGTACAGTGATGGTGATCAGATAAACTGTGGTCCTGAGTTGTGTAGCAGACTATTGATATTAACTACATGTGACTGTGTCGCTGATGGTTGGTTAATTGACACTGAGTCGGGTGGATGGTCTCTCAAAAGCTTCTTTTATTGTACTAGACAGACACTGGGACAACAGGACCATAGGTTGATTAGATTGCAGATCATTGATGCTGCATGACAGTCAGCAGCGAGGCTTCATATAGTGTGGTAATAAAAAAAATTCATGTTATTTATAAGTGTACGTTTGTCCGTAATGAGCAAGCCGGTGGCAACTGTGGTAAATGGAAAAACTCCCCGAAATGGCATAAGGAAGAAATCTTAAAAAAAAAAAAACTACAGTGGGTACAGTGATGGTAATCAAAAGCAAACTGTAGTCGTGAGTCAGTGTAGCAGACTGTTGACAATAACTACAGTCCAAATCCATCCTCAAAGCTTCTGTTTTTACTCCGGAATATCTAGGGGCAATACACACAGCCTGTGTGTGGCTTGCTTTGGAGCGAAGCACGTTAGGTCGGTTCCCGAGCGGCACATTCTGTGCACATTCTTCACACATTGTGCTTGCATGTATATGCGATCACCTAGCTCACAGTGGGCATGCTCAGAGGCACGCTAGTTCCTGGGGCTCATAAAGAGACCTTGCAAAGAGTTTCGAGATGGGCATGTCCCTTTTATCTGCCTCACCTGCCATGTCCAGATCCCCTTCACATGCTGGGAAGCACGCCTGTCTGCAGTTTCTTCTCCATGCGACAAGAGCATTCAATTCGGTTTGCAAGTCAGCTTGAAGAGCTTATGGAGGTTGTGCCTCAAGCCTTAACCAAGCTAGACCTGTCTTGGCTGGCCATTGAGCAGAGAGCGCTTTTGTCCAGCAAGCTCAACAAACGCTTTCTGTAGCCTGCTTCACTGTGGTGTCCAGGTCCTGGGCTAAGCTGTATTCAGCCCTCCTCTTAACCCCAAGGTGGTGTTGTACTCCAAATTCACAGGGCTGGAAGAAGGACCTAATGGGCTAATGGCTTGGGGTGAAGCAGATGCTGCTAGCTATCTGTCTCCTGGAGTGGCATAGTCCCTTAAGACCCTGACATTGCCACGCAGGTCCTGTGTAGCACGTCAGCACTGGTGGGTAAGGCTACGCTCCGGGCCAGCTCCAGTGAGCACACTCCTTGTTTCTGTCCAGAATTGTAGCACACTTGGAGAACTTGCAGGATCCTAGAGCTGAACCAGGGTGTAGCCCCAGCTCTAGGCATACCAGAGGTCAGTTTTGATAGACTGATATGCTTAAGAGACTATCTAGCAGCCTGGTGAGTGTTGCTGGACGTGTCCCAATGGGTCCTGCGCACTGTAGACAGAGGCCAAACAATTCAGGTCATTTACCAAGGATCCAAGACACACTAGACACACTCTCCACAGCAAAGTGGTTTAGCATAATATACCTTGCCTCGGGTACTGGCAAGTGGAGTTAGCCCCAAAGACAAGACAGGCAGCTGCGTTCTGCAGCAGGAAGGGGCTGTTTGAGTGGAATGTCATGTCTTTTGGCCTTTGCAATGCCCCAGCAACATTCCAGCGCTTAGCGGATCATGTTTTTAAATGCTCCAGCACCTGGCGTAGGTGTTTGAAAGGCTGCGCCAGGTGGTCTACATGGGCAACATCATCTCAGAGCAGCGTATAGCCACCGACCACAAGAAAATGTGGAAAATTTAGGAATGGCCACAGCCCACAAGTGTTCAAGAAGTCTGTCAGTTTGCGGGGCTTGCATCCTACTACAGATGGTTTGTCAAAGTCAAGTCAAGTCAAGTCAAGTTTATTTCTATAGCATTTTTAACAACAGACATTGTCTAAAAGCAGCTTTACAGAAATCAACAGTTAAAGTGATGGTGTGCATTTATCCCTGATGAGCAAGCTGTGGCGACTGTGGCAAAAAAAAAGTTCCTTAGATGTTATGAGGAAGAAACCTTGAGAGAAACCAGACTCAAAAGGGGAACCCATCCTCATTTAGGTGACATCAAGAGTTTGATCATAAATCTTTCAACAATACTGAACACTGGAGTATTCAGACACCCTTACATTTTCACTCTTTGTTATATTGCAGCCATTTGCTAAAATCATTTAAAGTTCATTTATTTTCCTCATTAATGTACACGTAGCACACAGAATAGTTGACATTTTTGAAGATTTATTAAAGAAGAAAAACTGAAATATCACATGGTCCTAAGTATTCAGACATGCTGTGACACTCATATATTTAATTCAGGTGCTATCCATGTCTTCTGATCATCCTTGAGATGGTTCTACACATTCATTTGAGTCCGGCTGTGTTTGATTATACTGATTGGACTTGATTAGGAAAACCACACAGCTGTCTATATAAGACCTTACAGATCACAAGGCATGTCAGAGCAAATAAGAATCATTAGGTCAAAGGAACTGCCTGAAGAGCTCAGAGACAGCATTATGGCAAAGCACAGATCTGGCCCAGGTTACAAATAAAAATTCTGCTGCACTTACAGTCCCTAAGAGCACAGTGGCCTCCATAATTCTTAAATGGAAGATGTTTGGGATGACCAGAACCCCTTCTAGAGCTTGCTGTCTGGCCAAACCTAGCTATCGGGGAGAAGAGCCTTGGTGAGAGAGGTAAAGAAGAATCCAAAGATCACTGTGGCTGAGTTCCAGAGATGCATTCAGGAGATGGGAGAAAGAAGTTAACCATCACTACAGCCCTCCACCAGTCGGGGCTTTATGGCCTGATGGAAGCCTCTCCTCAGTGCAAGACACGTGAAAGCCGACATGGAGTTTGCTAAAAAAACACCTGAAGGACTCCAAGATGGTGAGAAATAAGATTCTCTTTTCTAATGAGACCAAGATAGAACTTTGTGGATTTAATTCTAAGCGGTATGTGTGGGGAAAACAAGGCACTGCTCATCACCTGTCCAATACAGTCCCAACAATGAAGCGTGTGGGTGTTTTTCAGCTGCAGGAACAGGACGACTGGTTGCAATTGAGGAAAAAAATTAATGCGGCCAAGCACAGGGATAACCTGGACGAAAACCTTCTCCAGAGTGCTCTGGACCTCAGACTGGGCTGAAGGTTTACCTTCCAACAAGACAATGACCCTCAGCACACAGCCAAAATAACAAAGGTTTCACAACAAATCCGGGACTGTGAAAGGCTGTCCACCAACGTTTACCATCCAACCTGACAGAACTGGAGAGGATCTGTAAGGAGGAATGGCAGCGGATCCCCAAATCCAGGTGTGAAAAAGTTGTTGCATCTTTCCCAAAAAGACTCATGGCTGTATTATATCAAAAGGGTGCTTCTACTAAATACTGAGCAAAGGGTCTGAATACATGTGATATTTTAGTTTTTCTTTTTTAATAAATTTGCAACAATGTCAGCAATTCTGTGTTTTTTTGTCAATATGGGGTGCTATGTGTACATTAATAAGGAAGAACAATAAACTTAAATGATTTTAGCAAATAGCTGCAATATATAACAAAGAGTGAAACATTTAAGGAGGTCTGAATACTTTCCGTACCCACTGTGTGTGTGTATATATATTCAGAACAGGACAGGGCAAACTCAGAATCAGGATGGGTCCAACCCAATTTTATAGATGGCCTCCTAGTAACACCAGTAACCACTAGACATTGGACTCAACATTCAGACTCTGGTCACTCTCAGGTGGCACACTATGAACAGGACAAGGGACTTTATCCACAACTGGTTTCTTCTGACACATACAATTTCCAGACAAATCCATAATGCCACCCAACTTCTTTTGCTGGGAAGGTGTTAATACACAGCCAGAAAGTTGAGAGGGATACTGAACAGCTTAATCAGGAGTGTTTTCCAGAGGATCAGCCACCACCTCGTGTAAGGAAAATACTTAAATGCTTGCTATTTCATTCCTTAAAAAAATGTAACTTCATTTTGCGGAAGCGCTGAACAAACTGCCACTTTTACACGACTTGAAAAGTTGTCAGTCTCCAGGAATACATGATGCAGGGGTACATGAATTACACACAGATATTTAGGGTATATATATATTTTTTCACTCCACCTTTTGAGCACTGCAAATAAACATTACATTATTCAGCAAGTAATGCCATCTTTGGTGTTGTGTGCGATTTGATAGTGGGCCAGTGAGAGCCACTACATCACCCTGAACATAGACAAGACATTTCCTTTTGATTTAAGATATATTTAAATATAGGCAAAATAAGGACATGTGACCTGCATAAATCTGTTAAAGGATGTGAAATCAAATTAATTTAAATAAGCTCCTCGGAAAAAAAATAGGATTAAGCATATGGTTTGCTTTGTCTAAACTTCATGTACAGTTTAATATTTTAGTTCATTGCATTAGTTAATAATAATTTAATAATTAACATTCAAATGTTTCGCAACTGGGGTTTAAACCGGGATCATCTGTGTGGGAAACTCAATTCTAAATGTGTACCACAGGAGCATGTCTGGACCCAAATTCAGGGACATACCTTAGCTGCAGTAGAGTTTATCTTTGTAGTAGAGTTTGTTATTTGCGAAAGGTCCAAGAAGGAGCAAAAAATGAAAAAAGGGTAGAAATATGTTACAATGTTTATTCACATTTGTTAACAAGAGTACATAGAAACTATATTAATCCAAACTAAAGAAATGTACAATTTAAGGAAAAATTAATGCAATATTTAATTTGATGGCTGCAACATGTCTGTATTATTAAACCAGTAGAAAAACATTAGCAACTAATGAGGTTATTTATAGCAGGTCAGTAAGAAGATTGGGCATAGAGGTGTATTTTGGAGAGGCAGAGTGTCTCAAATGTAAAGATGTGAGAATCTGTGAAAAAAAGTGTGCATACAAACTGTGGAAGGATAATGAATCCGAATAATGTTCCTTAACATCAAATTGAAAACCAGTTAAATATCTTATCAGTTGGAAAACAAAATATCATCCAGAGTTTCAAAGAATCTGGAAAAATCTCTGTGCACAAGGGACAAAGGTGAAAAATAACTGCATTTAAAACAGTCATGATTCTGTAATGAAGAATCCTTGCATGGGCTCATCATCATCACCTCAGGAATTGTCACAGGAATTGAACACAGTTTTAGATGTACTAAACAGTTGTAGGTTAAATCTCAATCATGCAAACAAGAAGTCATGCGTGAACATGATCCAGAAACACCACCATCCTCTGAGGGTCAAAGCTCATTTAATATACTGATTCAAATATACTAAAGCAAAGTAGAAAACTGTTCTGTGGTCAGACGAACTGAAATGTTTATTTCTTTTTGGAACCCATGGACACCACGTCCTCCGGACTAAAGAGGAGAGGGACCACCTGGCTTTTTATTAATGCTCAGTTTAAAAAGCCGCTTCTCTGATGGTATGGTGGTGCTTTAGTGCCTGTGTAATGTGCAGCTTGTACATTTGGAAAGGCTCCAGAAAATGCTGAACACTATATACATGTTTTAGAGAAACATCCAGAAAATTTTTCAGGGAAGACCATGCATATTTGGATAAGACATGCTAACAGCATCTTTTACAACTCGATAACTTCATAGTAGAAGAGTTTGGGTGCTGAACTGACCTGTCTGCAGTCTAGACTTTCACCATTTAAAAACATTTGGTGCATCATGAAATGAAAAACACAACAAAGGAAGCTTTAGCAAATGCTCTCCTCAGTTCCCAGATGTATACAGAGAGAACATGGAGTGTTTTATTAGAGAATTAAAAATTTCCCTCCCACCAGAAAAGTACTTGTGTTGGGTTTTATTTTAAGCAGTTGTTGCTCTGTGTTCATGCCTAAAGCCTTTCTACTGTCTGACAGGTGATACATACCTAATTTTATTAACATGAAATCTTTTTTTTGAATGTAAAATTAAGTGGGTGTGTGTGGACAAAAAACAAATTCACACAAGTGTTAAGGTTAATGTGAATATCATTGCAGTAAAGGACAAGGTGTGTCTCATCCTCCCTTATTCTAATACTGTAAAACCCTGTTGGATGAACATAATTCGTTCTTGAAAATTGCTTGTACTTTCAAACTAATTTCCCCCATTAGAATGAATGTAAAAGTGATTTAATCCGTTCCGAAACCTCATTCGATCACTTATTTCTGCACTTAAAAAGTATTTGTAGCCTATTTTAAAAAACAAATACACCACAAATTACCGTAATGTAAACATCATTTAACCCTTACCCATGTGGTAGTGGTTGATTGCATTTTTGCTGCACTGACCAACAAGAGCGACTGATGCTTCCCTCCGGCAGCATGGGTTTGCTTGTGCCTTCGAAATTTGCTCGTGAAATAGGGTAAAATTTTGCGAGCAAGGTCACTCGTATCTCCGTTTGCTCGTACTATTAGTTGCTCGTACAATAGGGGTTTACTGTATAATCAATTTTTTCCTCATTACTACTTCACTGACATGTACCTTGGAGTCTTCATTCTGCACTTACACACCTATTACTAGACACCTCAACAACTAATCTGTAATAAATGGACATTCTGTGCCCCCCAGATGAGAATGAGGTTCTCCTTTGCGTCTGGTTGCTCTCAAGGGTTTTTCCTCATACAATCTCAGGAGGTTTTTCGCTCACCCAAGTGTACAATGACTCTATCATCAGGGATAAACAGTTATACAGAACAGGCACTAAATGTACACATTGTTTTATACCACCATCTAAAATCTTTCTCTGTATATATCTGCAATGAGTCAATGTGCATTGTAAAATAGCACTATATAAAAAAATGATAAAATATGAAACATTAGCTATGTGTTTTATCGTAATAATAATTTCGTCTTCATCATAAATAATGAATTAACCTCACATTGTGTTCTGTACATTAACAAAACAATCAGGGATCATCATAGTGAAATGAAGATTAGGAGGGGGAGCATTGACATGCTGGAACAGGTTTGGGTCTACTAGTTGAAGTGTAGCCAAAATTTTATGCAGCATCCAAAGACCTCTGATACAATTGATTGCCTCCATCCAACAGTTTGGGGAAAAACCACACATGGGTCAGGTGTCCCAACACATTTGGCCTTTTACCATGGACTGAATGTTACATCACACTATAATTTCCCTCTGAGAAAAATTTACCTCAGATAGTAATTTATATTACACAGAATGAAATGTCACAGACTGTCCTGAATGTAAATCGTAATAATTTCCTTCAGCTTTGAATAGGGAAAGTAGTTTTCTGAGAAATCAAAGTAGAAAAAGCCAAAGACAACATTAGCCATGTGACAGAAGAAGAAATCTCCAACACACCGAAGACACTAAAACACCAAGACAACAAGCAAATGATCGCTCTCTCGCTCTCAGTTTAAGGTACCTCCTAATTTTCTATTTTACTATTTTATAGTGGTAGTTTATTATTAACACTATAATTCTGTTCAATAACTCTTATGTAACTCTGCAAATACAAGTCCATTAATATCTCATAGAGATGTTTACATTGAAGACACTGCTGTATTTAAATATACAGTATATTAGATCATAGTATATTATATAATAGTTCTCCAGGAAGACAGTAAAGCTTAGCTCCTGGAAATAAATGTTGCTGTAATCAAAAATAACTGTGTAGTTATAAAATAAACTAGATAGATAGATAGATAGATAGATAGATAGATAGATAGATAGATAGATAGATAGATAGATAGATACATACATACATACATACATACATACATATAATTTTTTCATTGCATAGTGCAGGTACACAGAAATGAAATGCAGTTTAGCATCAACCAGAAGTGCAAAAAGTAGCAATTGTGCATGTAAGTGGATGTATAGCATGTAATATATATATATAGTGTGTGTAATATTTGTTTATCCATATGTACAGTGAATAAATATAAAGGCTGTAGCAGTAAAGAGACGTGTGAACAATGTTGTAAAGGTACAAGGAAAAGGTTGTAAGGCAATAGCATCTAATAAAACATGCAAGCTGAATAAACAAGTCCACTTTGTGTATACATTATTTATATATATATATAT
>MU597129.1:1469587-1520260 GCA_024362625.1 Silurus asotus
TGTGTGTGTATATATATTCAGAACAGGACAGGGCAAACTCAGAATCAGGATGGGTCCAACCCAATTTTATAGATGGCCTCCTAGTAACACCAGTAACCACTAGACATTGGACTCAACATTCAGACTCTGGTCACTCTCAGGTGGCACACTATGAACAGGACAAGGGACTTTATCCACAACTGGTTTCTTCTGACACATACAATTTCCAGACAAATCCATAATGCCACCCAACTTCTTTTGCTGGGAAGGTGTTAATACACAGCCAGAAAGTTGAGAGGGATACTGAACAGCTTAATCAGGAGTGTTTTCCAGAGGATCAGCCACCACCTCGTGTAAGGAAAATACTTTAATGCTTGCTATTTCATTCCTTAAAAAAATTTAACTTCATTTTGCGGAAGCGCTGAACAAACTGCCACTTTTACACGACTTGAAAAGTTGTCAGTCTCCAGGAATACATGATGCAGGGGTACATGAATTAGACACAGATATTTAGGGTATATATATTTTTTCACTCCACCTTTTGAGCACTGCAAATAAACATTACATTATTCAGCAAGTAATGCCATCTTTGGTGTTGTGTGCGATCTGATAGTGGGCCAGTGAGAGCCAATACATCACCCTGAACATAGACAAGACATTTCCTTCTGATTTGAGATATATTTAAATATAGGCAAAATAAGGACATGTGACCTACATAAGCTATCTGTTAAAGGATGTGGAGTCAAATTAATTTAAATAAGCTCCTCGGAAAAAACTAGGATTAAGCATATGGTTTGCTTTGTCTAAACTTCATGTACAGTTTAATATTTTAGTTCATTGCATTAGTTAATAATAATTTAATAATTAACATTCAAATGTTTTGCAACTGGGGTTTAAACCGGGATCCTCTGTGTGAAACTCAATTCTAAATGTGTACCACAGGAGCATGTCTGGACCCAAATTCAGGGACATACCCTAGCTGCAGTAGAGTTTATCTTTGTAGTGGAGTTTGTTATTTGCGAAAGGTCCAAGAAGGAGCAAAAAATGAAAAAAGGGTAGAAATATGTTACAATGTTTATTCACATTTGTTAACAAGAGTACATAGAAACTATATTAATCCAAACTAAAGAAATGTACAATTTAAGGAAAAATTAATGCAATATTTAATTTGATGGCTGCAACATGTCTGTATTATTAAACCAGTAGAAAAACATTAGCAACTAATGAGGTTATTTATAGCAGGTCAGTAAGAAGATTGGGCATAGAGGTGTATTTTGGAGAGGCAGAGTGTCTCAAATGTAAAGATGTGAGAATCTGTGAAAAAAAAGTGTGCATACAAACTGTGGAAGGATAATGAATCCGAATAATGTTCCTTAACATCAAATTAAAAACCAGTTAAATATCTTATCAGTTAGAGAACATAATATCACCCAGAGTTTCAAAGAATCTGGAGAAATCTCTGTGCACAAGGGACAAAGGTGAAAAATAATATTGGATGTTTGTGATCTTTGGGCCCCTCAGCCCGCACTGCATTTAAAACAGTCATGATTCTGTAATCAAAAATCCTTGCATGGGCTCATCATCATCACCTCAGGAATTGTCACAGGAATTGAACACAGTTTAAGATGTGCTAAACTGTTGTAGGTTAAATCTCTATCATGCAAACAAGATGTCATGCGTGAACATGATCCAAAAACACCACCATCCTCTGAGGGTCAAAGCTCATTTAATATACTGATTCAAATATACTAAAGCAAAGTAGAAAACTGTTCTGTGGTCAGACGAACTGAAATGTTTATTTCTTTTTTGGAACCCATGGACACCACGTCCTCCGGACTAAAGAGGAGAGGGACCACCTGGCTTTTTATTACCGCTCAGTTTAAAAAGCCGCTTCTCTGATGGTATGGTGGTGCTTTAGTGCCTGTGTAATATGCAGCTTGTACATTTGGAAAGGCTCCAGAAAATGCTGAACACTATATACATGTTTTAGAGAAACATCCAGAAAATTTTTCAGGGAAGACCATGCATATTTGGATAAGACATGCTAACAGCATCTTTTACAACTCGATAACTTCATAGTAGAAGAGTTTGGGTGCTGAACTGACCTGTCTGCAGTCTAGACTTTCACCATTTAAAAACATTTGGTGCATCATGAAATGAAAAACACTACAAAGGAAGCTTCATCAAATGCTCTCCTCAGTTCCCAAATGTATACAGAGAGAACATGTAGTGTTTTATTAGAGAATTAAAAATTTCCCTTCCACCAGAAAAGTACTTGTGTTGGGTTTTATTTTAAACAGTTGTTGCTCTGTGCTCATGCCTAAAGCCTTTCTACTGTCTGACAGGTGATACATACCTAATTTTATTAACATGAAATCTTTTTTTTTGAATGTAAAATTAAGTGGGTGTGTGTGGACAAAAAAACAAATTCACACAAGTGTTAAGGTTAATGTGAATATCATTGCAGTAAAGGACAAGGTGTGTCTCATCCTCCCTTATTCTAATACTGTAAAACCCTGTTGGATGAACATAATTCGTTCTTGAAAATTGCTTGTACTTTCAAACTAATTTCCCCCATAAGAATGAATGTAAAAGTGATTTAATCCGTTCCGAAACCTCATTCGATCACTTATTTCTGCACTTAAAAAGTATTTGTAGCCTATTTTAAAAAACAAATACACCACAAATTACCGTAATGTAAACATCATTTAACCCTTACCCATGTGGTAGTGGTTAATTGCATGTGTGAGACGTGCACCACGCTCATAACCTTCTTGGTTTCCATGGTAATTCTACTTACTTTTGTTTTCACAGCACCATCACTGATTTTCTTGGGAGACATTTTTCAAGATTTCTAGTAAAAAAAATTAAACACAAAAAAAAAGTTACGTTTTTGCTGCACTGACCAACAAGAGCGACTGATGCTTCCCTCCGGCAGCATGGGTTTGCTTGTGCCTTTGAAATTTGCTCGTGAAATAGGGTAAAATTTTGCGAGCAAGGTCACTCGTATCTCTGTTTGCTCGTACTATAAGTTGCTCGCACAATAGGGTTTTACTGTATAATCAATTTTTTCTACTTCACTGACATGTACCTTGGAGTCTTCATTCTGCACTTACACACCTATTACTAGACACCTCAACAACTAATCTGTAATAAATGGACATTCTGTGCCCCCCAGATGAGAATGAGGTTCCCCTTTGCGTCTGGTTGCTCTCAAGGGTTTTTCCTCATACCATCTCAGGAGGTTTTTCGCTCACCCCAGTGTACAATGACTCTCTCATCAGGGATAAACAGTTATACAGAACAGGCACTAAATGTTCACATTGTTTTATACCACCATCTAAAATCTTTCTCTGTATAAATCTGCAATGAGTCAATGTGCATTGTAAAATAGCACTATATAAAAAAAATATTAAATATGAAACATTAGCTATGTGTTTTATTGTAATAATAATTTCGTCTTCATCATAAATAATGAATAAACCTCACATTGTGTTCTGTACATTAACAAAACAATAAGGGATCATCATAGTGAAATGAAGATTAGGAGCAGGAGCATTGACATGCTGGAACAGTTTTGGGTCTACTAGTTGAAGTGTAGCCAAAATTTTATGCAGCATTCAAAGACCTCTGATACAATTGTGTGCCTCCATCCAACAGTTTTGGGAAAAACCACACATGGGTCAGGTGTCCCAACACATTTGGCCTTTTACCATGGACTGAATGTTACATCACACTATAATTTCCCTCTGAGAAAAATTTACCTCAGATAGTAATTTATATTACACAGAATGAAATGTCACAGACTGTCCTGAATGTAAATCGTAATAATTTCCTTCAGCTTTGAATAGGGAAAGTAGTTTTCTGTGAAATCAAAGTAGAAAAAGCCAAAGACAACATTAGCCATGTGACAGAAGAAGAAATCTCCAACACACCGAAGACACTAAAACACCAAGACAACAAGCAAATGATCGCTCCCTCACTCTCAGTTTAAGGTACCTCCTAATTCTCTATTTCACTATTTTACAGTGGTAGTTTATTATTAACACCATAATTCTGTTCAATAACTCTTATGTAACTCTGCAAATACAAGTCCATTAATATCTTATAGAGATGTTTACATTGAAGACACTGCTGTATTTAAATATACAGTATATTAGATCATAGTATATTATTTAATAGTTCTCCAGGAAGACAATAAAGCTTAGCTCCTGGAAATAAAGAGACGTGAGAACAATGGTGTAAAGGTACAAGGAAAAGGTTGTAAGGCAATAGCATCTAATAAAACGTGCAAGCTGAATAAACAAGTCCACTTTGTATATACATTTTATATATATATATACACCCTACTGTACATTCTGCCTAATATTTCACACACACACACATATAGATAGATAGATAGATAGATAGATAGATAGATAGATAGATAGATAGATAGATAGATATAAATAAAATAGTGCAGATGTATGTAATATGTGTAGAGAATGGGGAGTATAAAAAATACAATATGTAAAATGTACATTGTATGTCGAATTGTACAGAAGTTTTATACAGTGTTTATACAGTGATCTAACGGTGTAGTGTAGAGTTCAGTAGGGTGATAGTAATAGTGGATGGGAAAAAAAGCCGGTCCTGAACATGCTGGTTCTGGTGCGTATGTTCCTGTATCTCCTTCTTGATGGAAGGAGGTTTAACAGTTTGTGACTGGGATGTGAAGAGTCCTTGATGATGTTGTGAGCGCTACACAGACATCTGCTGTGGTGAAGGTGCTCAGTGGTAGGTAGATGGATGTCAGTGATGCGTTGGTCGATTTTGATCAGCATTTGCAGGGGGTTACGTGCACACACAGTGGAGCATCCGTACCGATCAGTGATTGAGTTGGTCAGGATGTTCTCAATGATGCAGCGGTAAAAATTTGTTAGAATCCCTGGTGACAGATGAGTTTTCTTAAGTACAGGCGCTGGTGTGCCTTCCTAAACAGAGCTGAATTCTGGTGCTAGGACAGATCCTCAGAGAGGTGAATTTCCAAGGACTTAAAGCTGAAGACCTGCTTTACCACAGCTCTACCAGCTGTACCAAATGGTACTATAAACATAGTAGTGAGTTACATCAAATATCTTAAATAATAACTTTTGTTCAAATACCTTGAAATTCCTAGAAGTTAATATGAACACTAGGTGAGTAGTTATCTAAAAAAAACAGGCAACAGTTTGTAGAAATTGGTGAATATAAATCTACATGCAGGAACATAAATTGTGGTGTACCACAAGAATTGGTTTTAGGTCCAAAACTGTTTATAGTCTATATCAATGACATGTGCAGAGTATTAGATATACTAAAATGTATTTTATTTGCTGATGTAACAAATATTTTCTGTTCCAGGAATAATTTACTGCATAATTTACCACTTGGAGGTGATTTGGATGTAAATAAACTCCATTAAATACAAACAAAACAAAGATTGTCATTTGGAAAAAGTAAAACAAATATTCAGGTAGAATTGAAAACTGATAATGTAAGTATAGAAAGAGTATATGGAAATAAATTGCATTTAAAGTGTAATTTTAGATTATATGCTGAAAACTGCAAATAAAGTATGTTAAAGCAAATACTATAGCAATACTAAATAAAGTAAGAGATATTTTTAACAAAAAATCAATGCATATTTTAAATAAAACATTTTAAAAACGTACTTAAGTTATTGTGTGGAAATTTGTGAAAATGCCTATGAAACCAATTTACAATCAATATTACAAAAGAGAGGTATTAGAATTGTTAGTAATGTAGGTGTCAGAATCTGCCACTATATGCTTGTCTACCCTGCTGAGCATGTCCCTAATCCTGTCCCGAGCCCCGCCAAAGGCCCCGCTACGTGCCCAAATCTTGCTGACTACACTGCTCCATGCTCAAACCCCGCTGAGAATGCTGCTCTGTGCCCAAACATTGCTGACTCATCATGTTGCCAACCAGGGACCTGCCCCTGCGGGCAGCCACAAAGAGACTCACTCCATGCTTTGTCTGGCTTTTCCTGACCTGAAAGGCATTTCACCCTGTGGCTGTCTGCCCCAAATTCTGCTGCGACCATTCCCCGTCCCCATTGGAGGACATGGATGCCTGTACAGTTATTGATTTTGTAAAATATAAAACATTAAGAAGTATACAATAAATGTGTAGAGGTGATTGTGAATGGGGGTTATAATGTTGATGGTGTTTGGATAGGTGAATATAGGGTTGTTTAATTTATTCTGGATTTGTTATCTTGTAAGGAATATAAAAAAATAGATGTAATATATTAAAAGTTATACTGTAATGTTATAAAATTGTATATTAGTGGAAGCAATAATAAGCTTTTGCTTTATCCCGCTCCTTTTCGAACATTGTGTAAGGTATAACTATAATCTTATGGAGGAGTTGTTAAACAGTTTCATAATTTTTTTTTTTTAGTTATTCGAAAATGTTGCTTCAATGAAAAAAACTATTTGTGATTTGTTACATGTGGTTACAGCTGAACGTGTTCCGATTCGGATCTCTGAGGGGCATTCATCAAAGAGCTCTTCAGTGACACTTCAGTGATGAAAGAGGATCTCTTTATCCTTATCTTGTTTACAGGTAAGGAAGGAAATCAGTGTGTCTGATAAGTGTTTAAGTGTGGAGGATGGTTTTATGGTGATGAACACGATGCCTGCAGGAAAATACATTTTTGTCTAAGAAGTATATTTATGTTAGTGGTAGTGTAAACATAATGATGGTGTAAAAGCTCAATCGAATGGCTAAATCAAAGCAGCTAAGAGTATAGCAGAGCTGGGCTGGGAGTTCCTCTTTGGGAACTCAAGCTGCATAACATTGCTTTTGGAACTCCTCACGTTGCCCACGCTCTAAATCACGTGCTAAATCTTTCAGAGCACAGTCTCCCTCCAGCTGGTGTCTATTTCCATCTCCACCCGAGAAATCGCTGTGGATAGAGGAGACCTGCCGCCTCTCAGGAGGCTTCAATACCTGCAGGGCATTGCTCCAGCTACTCAAAGAGGGTCAGAGACACTCGAGGCTGGTTCCCCTAAGAGATTTCCTAGCAGCTTGGGAAGGCCTGCCAGACGTATCTTGGTGGGTCCTGCACACAATAGAGAGGGCTACTTGATTTGAGTCCTCTCTTCCCCATTTCAACGAAATGTGTCCCACCCTGGTGGGACCCAAGCAGGCTCTGGTCCTAGAACAGGAGGTGCGCATCCTACTAAGGAAAGGGGCCATTGAGGTGATTTCTCCCTTAGTCAGAGAGTCAGGCTTTTACAGCTAGTACTTCGTTGTTCGGAAAGATGGCAGATTGTGGCTAATCCTAGATCTGCACTCCTTGAACCACTCATTCACAAGGCTCAGGTTCAGGATGCTCACCCTTAAGGAGGTCGTGTCTCAAATCAAGTCCGAGGACTGGTTAGATCTAAGGGACGCCTATTTCCACATAGCAATCCTTTCCGCTCACAGGAGGTTCCTGAGGTTTGCTTTCAGGGGCGAAGCTTACCAATATCGGGTCCTCCCGTTCGACCTAGCAATCTCACCCTGCACCGTCACAAAGTGTTTGAATGCAGCTCTAGCCACGCTATGGCGTATCGAAGACTGTTTGATATTAGCTCAATCAGAGCTTTAGGCGGTCCGGCATCGAGAAACTAGAGTTAAGACTAAATGCAAGGAAGAGTGTGCCTTCTCCAGTACAGAGAACATGGGCGAAGTGTGGGACTCGACTGTGTTGCAGGCACAACTGTCTCCCGCCCGGATCGAACTTATTCTTGCAGCAGTCAGGAGAGTAAGAGAGGGCCAGTCACTCGCTGTGAAGCAGTTCCAGAGGCTGCTGGGTCTTATTGCGGCAGCGTCCAACATGGTCCCACTTGGCCTCCTCCATATGATACCCTTCCAGTGTTGGCTCAGAGGGTTCTCCCGAGAGGGCAATCCACTCCATATTATCAAGGTCTCGCAGTGAGCCCTTAGAGCCATAGATATATTAAAAGAACCTATGTTCCTGTTTCAATGCCCTAGGATGGGGACGCATCCCTAATGGGGTGGGGAGCAGTCATGAGTGGCCACTTCACCCAAGGTCGGTGGAACGAGCTAAATCTTTCATGGCACATAAACTGCTAGGAGGTGATGGCTGGGTTTTTGGCTCTAAAGCACTTTCTTCGAGACCTGAGAGATTGCCACATGCTAATCCATACCGGACAACACATCGGTGGTCTCCTACATCAACCACCTGGAGGGGTCTCCGATCTTGCCACCTGTACAGGCTGGTGTGGCAGTTCCTCTTGTGGTCCCAGGAAAAACTCCTCTTGTTGAGAGCAGTTTATATCCCAGGCCACCTATTGGAGAGCAGACACCCTTTCGAGGCAAGGGCCAAGGCACAGGGAAAGGAGGCTTTACCCCGAGGTGGTGGATCAAATATGGCAGAAATTCTACAGAGCCCAGGTCGATCTGTTTTGGACTTAGGAGACTTTGCACTGTCCCCTCTGGTTCTCTCTCTCTCTCACCCAGCCCCAATGAGCTGGACCCCATGGTGCAGACGTGGCTAAGGCTATGTCTGTATGCCTTCCCCCCTATTGCACTGCTCCTGGGAGTTCTAGAGAGAGTTTGCCAGGAAGGAGTCCATCTCCTTTTTGTGGCACCTTGTTGGCCGGGCAGATTATGGTTTACAGACCTTGCGTGAATTCAACTCAAGAGACATCGCACTGTCCTCCATGGTTCTTTCTTACTCACCCAGCCCCTCTAGGGCTGGACGAGGCCACACCTGTATGTCTTTTTCCCTGTCATGTTGCTCCCGGGAGCTCTGGAGAGAGTTCACCTGGACGTAGTTCATCTCCCCCTGGTGTATCAGGCAGGCCATGGTTTGCAGACCTGATAGCCCTTCTCGAACACCACCTGAGATTCCTCTAAGGAGAGATCTTTTCTTTTAAGCAGGGGGCAAAATAGTTCACCCCCTGATCAGAGCTAAGGAGACCGTGGCTCTGGCCCCTGTGGGGGGCACAGCTCCTAGCTTCTGGTCTCTCCACTAAGGTGGTAGAGACCATCCTCCAATCCAAAGCTCCCTTCACGAGGAGGTCGTATGCTTGTTTGTAGCATGATGCAAATGGACCCACTTAAATCCAGTTAACTGCCTGGTCGGCCCAGTGCTGTAATTCCTCCAAGAATGGTTCACCAAAGGGTTGTCTTTTTCTGCCCTGAACATTTATGTGTCTGATATTGCAGCCTGTCATGCTTCCCTCACTGGGCATTTGCTGGGTAAAGACTCTGTTGACACATTACTTTCGCTGTATCCAGAGGCTGAGGCCTCCAGTTCGATCTGTTCGGAGTGCCTGCGTGGGATTTGGCCGTTGTCTTGGAGGCCCTCTCTAAACCTCCTTTTAAACCATTGACTAAGGTGCCTTTGAGGTTCCTCAGAGTCAAGACCAGTTTATTGTGTCTCCAAGCCACACTGTCTGCATCCCGACAGCGCTTCCTTCCCTTGTGCTTTGATAGCTTACTGGTCATGACGCACCCTAATAGTGATGGCCCGCTTTTCCATCAGACTAATTACACACGTGATTCAGAGCGTAAACAACACGTAAGCATTCCCAAAGTGTTGTTGACGCAGCGTCTCATTCTCTCTGGGAACTATGGTTACATTCATAACCTGGAGATGATCTTCATGGAGCTGGTTTTGTGCACAGGGGTATTGACATGCTAAAACAGATTTGGATCTTCAAGTCCAAGTGAAGGGAAAATTTCTCCAACTTTGTGGTAACATTTTGGGAAGCCTTCACACTCAGTATTTGGTGTCTTTAAAATGATTAATGAAATCTAGATGGTGGGAAATAAGCAACCATTCAGCACATAAACACTTTCAACTCTCCTCCACAGGATTCATTTCCTTCACCCTCTCTGTCCCTCGTAAGTATTATCTGATCCACCAGGGAAAAAGATGGAGTGATGCTCAGACCTACTGCCGAACTACACACACTGACCTGGCCACCATAGAAGATGCCAAAAACATGATTCGAGTCCAATATGTCACACAGAGTGAAGTTTTCAATTCTAGTGCTTGGATTGGTCTTTCAAATGATGTCAACAGCTGGCACTGGTCAATGGGAAATCAACCACTTGGAAGCTTTTATACGTGGTTTGCCCTAAATCCTGACAACTGGAATGGAGTAGAATCTTGTGGTGCAATAGCACCATGGGGTTGGAATGATTCTCCATGTTCTAAACTGCTTCCTTTTGTCTGCTATAATGGTAAGAAACAACAAATTACCTGCTTGGTCATTTTTTAATGGAGAATTGTGTTCAAAAAGAAATGACAGGTGTCTTTAGTGTTCTCATTGACATTAATCCTGGTTTAAAGTGCTTCAAGATTAAACAGTGAATTAAGTGATGTATTTACATTCAGTTCCATATCTGTTTATTTCTCAGTGCATTGGACTGAGTAGATTAGAGTAAAATAAAACTAGTAGAATATTTTTAAATACTAATATTTTTGTCTGAATGCACTGTGGAGGCCAATTAAAATTTTTCAGTTAAAGAATTTGGTAATGATAACAGAATGATCCTAATAATGTCTGGCAAGAAAGTATTTCCCACCAGACAGTATTACATTCTAATCTACAGTAGTGTAGTAAAAAGGGGTGTAACAGTATATGTGTTTGTACCTAACTTTTTCAGTACGGGGCTTTCGGTTCAGTGCACACGTACCTAATGTAATCATTTTTATGTTCAGAACATAGTAACAAACTAAGTTCCCTCAGGAGCGTATTAAGTGGCCGACCACAAGTTTGTTAAGTCTCCACTTCGCACTTTGAGCACATTTTATTAGTTATTATTGAACTTGAAATCATACGTAACAATCCCTTTGGTATAAAAAGGAATAGAGTTAAAATTTGAAGTGCAATGTTTTGCCCATGCGTGAAATAGCTCCCACTTCCTGCTATTGCTAACTCAAACACTACAGGTTCTTTGCCGTTTGATGTGCAGCTTCAAGAATTTTTCTTTAATGGAGAAAATCGTGACAATTTCACGTAATTAATTTCCATCTTCTCCAGAGATGGCACCACAGTTGGCTTCCTCGGTGTGGAGTTTTCCAGTTGCTTTACTATTTTTGTTACAATTACAGTACATTTACAGCATTTAGCAGACGCCCTTATCCAGAGCAATGTACAAAAGTGCTTTGAGTATAACTTTCTTTCGGCTTCTCCCATTAGGGGTCACCACAGCAGATCCTCCGCATTTTTGATTTGGCACATGTTTTTACGCTGGATGCCCTTCCTAACGCAACCCTCCCCAATTTATCCGGGCTTGGGACTGGCACTGAAAATGGGCAGGGGTCAGTGCCCTGACCATAGATTGAACCTGGGCCACAGCGGTGAAAGCACCGCTTCCTAACCTTTAGACCACCAGGGAACTACAAAAGTGCTTTGAGTCTCTAGCAATAAATAAATCTACACTGGTACGCAGGATTAAAAACTTAATATAACTCTTAAATTCTACAGAGCAAACTTGTAAAGTGCTAATTTAAGTGTTTCAGGAAGAGGTCTTCAATCGTCGCTTGAAGATAGACAGGGACTCCGCTGTACGGACATCTGGGGAAAGGTTATTACACCACCTCGGTGCCAGAACAGAAAAAAACCTTGAAGTAGTGCTGGAGGATCTCAGACAGCGTAGTGCAGTGCGAGATGTGATGAGGTCTCTGAGGTAAGATGGCGCTGGTCCATTTTTGGCCTGGTTTTTAATCGGACACGTGCAGCTACTGGAAGCCGGTGAAAGGAGCAGCAGTGTGGTGTGGGAGAACTTGGGCAGATTGAACACAAGTCGTGCAGCTGCATTTTGGCTCATTTGCAGTGGACATTAGCGTTCAGGGGAAGACCTGCCAGCAGAGAGCTGCAGTAGTCCAGTCTCGAAATCACAAGAGACTGAACAAGCACCTGGGCAGCCTGTGTGGACAGAAATGGTCAAATCTTTTGGAGGTTGTAAAGAAGAAATCGACAGGGACGAGCCACATTAGCGACATGTGGGAAGAAGGACAGTTTATTGTCCATGGTTACCCCAGTGGCTAAAGGGGAGAGCAGAGAGTCATGAGTCAAGAGTTATTCGGAGATCTTGAACTGGAGATAAATCACCTGGGATAACCAGCAGTTCTGTTTTGCTGGGAATGAGTTTAAGTTGAAACTAAATTAACTTGTTCGTTTGTCCTGACTTTTGTCTTTAATGTACAGTCACTTTTCCCAGGAATGAACTGCTGAACATTCAGCAGAACACACCACACAATATTTTACCGGTTTTTGACTATTCAGACAGTTGGCTTCATTCTCAGGAACTTTAACAAAGCAAACCTTGCACAGGAACATTTTAAATTTTATCAGCGGACAGACACAAAAACATTTTGGACCACTGCTACTCCATGATAAAAGATGCATATCACTCCATCCACAGAGCTGTCTCTGGGGCTTATCATATCAGGCTTAGGGATCACTGCTATTGTGTCATGCCTTGGGTAGAAGCGACGCTGGCTCGCTATCTCTTCCCGGGTGTCTATGCCCCTGCGTACTACCTCAGCGCTGGTGGGTAAGGCTTATGCCTCAGCAGGTCAGGCCACTGGATGTCTGCACACCATGTTGGTGCTACAGGCATACTAAGTCGTCTTGCTGCGGGAGCTGGATATGGAAGACCCTTTGGGCGGCCAGTTTCCCTACGGGCCACAAAAGAGACCGTTGAGGACATTGGCTGGTCTATAACCGCCCTATGATTCCACTATATTTCATCTGTCTTTAAATACTGTACCTTGTAAAGTGTCCTTGAGCTTGGCATAGGCGCTATATAAATGCAACAATTATTATTATTATTATTATTATTATTATTATTATTATTATTATTATTACTATGACCGACATCTGTGGCTAACCCTGTCCAAAATACCTTAATATAATATAATACCTTAATAATCCTTCGGGCTGGTTCAACGACACCCAGATCTGAGGACTGTCATCTCCAGAAAGAGGTCTTTGCCCAAAAGGTCCTGAGCCAACCTGTGGAGGGATGACCAGAGGGCATGTAGCACCGCTTCTTTCTGTGTTTGGTTCCCTCTGGTCCCTTCAGGGACCTGGTTTATTAACCTTGAAACAAACTTTGTTTCAGGGCATGGCCAGCTCCAACGAGCTTCCTCCTTGGGTTCTGCCCAGTGTCGTTGTGGACCAGGATGTCTCGTCTCTAGAGCCATGTCTGGGCACTACTTCAGCTCTAGACACACCAAATGTCAGTCTTGAGAGACTGATACACTTAAGGAAGAACCTGGCAGTCTGGATGGCTTTGCCAGATGTGTCCCAGTTAGTACTGCGCAAATGGAGGCTATGTGATTCAGTTCAGGTCTCGCCCGCCCTGGTTCAACATGCTCTCTTCCATTTTGGTAAAAAGCGAGCAGGCTTTTTTTTTTGTCACTCACTGTCAGGCAGTTCCAAAGACTGCTTGGGCTAATGGCAGCAGTGTTGAATGTCATTCAACTTGTCCTCCGGTACATAAGACCCCTTCAGTGGTGCCTCAGGGCCCAGAGGTTCTCTTAAAAGGGCAATCCCTTCCTCACAATGAAGGTTACATGGTGATGCCTACATGCCTTAGATGCATGGGGAGATCCAGGGTTCCATCTCCAAGGTCCCATGTTGGGAGTTTCCAGTCGTCCCACAGTGCTAAAGACAGATGCATCAGTCACTGAATGGAGAGCGGTCACGAGTGGGGGAGTCCCCATCTATGGTGGCACCAGACCTTTGAGGTCATCATGTGTTAATCCGCTCAGAAAACACCTTGGTGGTCTCATATATCAACCACCAGGGGGGTCTGCACTCATGCCTCCTGTACAGGCTGGTGCGCCAGATCCCCCAGTGGGTCCAGGGAAAGCTCCTCTCCCTTAGAGCAAACCTTATGTCCCAGGTCGTTTGAACAAAGCAGCAGACACCCTATCGAGACAGGGTTCCAAGCCCGGGGAGTGGCGCCTCCACCCTCAGGTGGTGGAGCAGACTTGTGAGAAAGTAGACCTGTTCGCAACTTTAGAGGATTCGCAGTGTCCCTTGCAGTTTTTCCTGTATCCTCCAGGATGCCATGGCACAACCCGACGCTGTGCCTTTATGCATGTTCCCCCCGTTGCGCTGCTTCCAGGAATTCACTGAACTGGTGGCCCTCCTACAACACCCTCCATGGGAGAGGAATCTCAGCTACCGGTATGACTGAGTCTCCTCTTCACATCATGTTTTAGTAATATCTGAAACATGGTCCCAGATAAAGCCATAGGTATCGATGGTTAAACCGTCGACATAACAGATAGACCAAAGGGGGGGTAACAGTTTAGGTTAAGGATAGTTCCGAGGTCACACTGTTCTTTCACGCTCACTTTCTGAGTCAGTAGTTAAAAAATATTAATTATTAGCTTTAAACCTTATTGTCTCTAAGACCTTACATCTTACTGTTGTTGGATGCTACAGCCCTCCATCAGCTAGTAATGATGCAATTTCCTTTCTGATGCATACGGTGACTTCGTTAAATTACAAGGAGCTTGTTTTTCTGGGTGATTTTAATGTGAACTGGCTGCAGTCAGCTTTAATCTGTGACACCTTGAACTTCTTTCAGTTAGTAGAGACACCTACTAGACCTTACATAAAGGGTCACAATAAGTCCACATTAATTGATCTAATTTTTAGTAATTTTTAAGTACTCTTTAGCCTCTGTATTTGCTAATGATGTTAGTGACCACTGCGTCATTGCCACAGTCAGAGATACCAAATTACTTAAGCATAAGCTACGTATTATCACGAGACGATGTTTGCGTAATTTTAATGAGCGAGGTTTTCTTTTTGATTTAGCACATTATGATTTGGATAGGATTTTTCTTATCCATGATGTTGAGTCTGCCTGAAAATATTTTTGTGATGGCTTGATATCGTCTATCAATAAGCATGTCCCTTTTCAAAAATGGACTGTTACATAAGGTAGTCTGGGGTCCCTGGTGGTCTAGTGGTTAGGATGCGGCGCTCTCACCGCTGTGGACCGGGTTCGATCCCCGGTCAGGCAACCGACCCCAGCCACTCTTAGTGCCGGTCCCAAGCCCGGATTAATGGGGAAGGTTACATTTGGAAGGGCATCCAACTTAAAAAAATGTGCCAAATCAAACATGCGGATGATCTGCTGTGGTGACCCCTAATGGGAGAAGAGTTGTTAAAGGTAGCACCCTATCTGCTCTTATTCGTGAGTGTGATGTAGCTTGGGCAGAAGCTAGACAAACTGACTTAAGTTCTGATTGGATCTGCTTTAGGCAGCTTTAAAATAAATGCTATCAGAAAAGCTAAGGCTGACTACAAATACTGCTAATTCAAATAATCCAAAACAATTCTGGCAGAATATAAAGCAGTTAACAGGCAGTAAAAACACTTCTAGCATGTATAAATATAGACGCCTCTAGTATCTCAGAAAAGAGCAAATGCTCAATTGTTTTAATAAGCGTTTTGTTTTGCCTCCAGCTTTCTATTTGAATCACAAAATATTATGTCCTGACTCTGATTTTTTTTAAGCAGAAAGTCGTTCAAAAAAGTAGGAGTTTAGATTTAAACAAATCAAGAACTCGGATATTTATAAAGCACTCAGATTGCTGGACACAAATAAATCACCAGGCCCCGATTGTGTATAACCTATTTATTTAAAATTATCTGCAGATATTATTACATCCCCTTTAACTTAAAATTTTAACCTCTCAATAAACACTGGTGTTGTTGCGGAAATTTGGAAATCAGCTTTTGTTGTTCCTCTGTTAAAAGGGGGAGATCCTGCGGTCTTAGATGATTACAGGCCAATTTCAAAGCTCTATGTTTTACCAAAGATTTTAGAAAGTTTTATATGTGAACAGTTAAAATGTTATTTGAACACAACAAAGTATAGTCTATTAATCAATCTGGGTACTGCAGAAATCACAGTACTACCACAGCTGTCTTAAAAGTTCTAAATGAAATTGTGGGATCAATTGTAAATGGTGATTTCTGTGCCTCCCTTTTTATTGACTTGTCTAAAGCTTTTGACATGGTGGATCACAAAATGTTTTTTGTTTGTCAAGTTATGTTATTTTTTGTTTTAAAAATTATTTAAGTGGAAGAACTCAACGTGTACAAATTGAAAGTAAACTATCTGATTCATTTGAGAATGCTAAAGTTGTTCCCCAAGGATGTGTGCTGGGGCCCTTTTTTTCACTTTTTATATAAACAGTTTCGATTATGATATTGAAGATGCTAACTTTCATTTTTATGCAGCTGATACTATTATGTACTGTAGTGCTACTTCTGGGCAGCAAGCCCTGTGTAAGCTTCAGTCAGCCTTTGATGTTATTCAGTCATGGCTTTCCAGTTTATACCTTGTTCTAAATAGTGATAAAACTAAGTATATATTATTTTCAGGTTAAAAAAATGTGAAGGTAATTTAATCTTTTTTCAGACTTTACAACGTACCGTGATTGAATTAGTAAAAGAGTAGAAATATCTTGGCACCATTGTTGACATTGTCTTATATTTTGGTTCTTATATTACTCAATTAAAGAAAAAAATTAAAAATTAAGCTTGGGTTTTATTTTAGAAATTGGTTTCTGCTACTTTTACCAGGGAACTCATGGTGCTTTAAGATTTCTATTGTAAAAAAAAAAGCTGAATTGTAAATTTTTAACTTATCATTGCGCCTTGTATAACAGAGTGGGTTGGCCCTCTGTCCAGTAGGAGAAAAATGCATTGGAATTTAATTATTTATAAAGCCATTTTGGGGGATGTTTGCCAATATAAAAAAAATATCCCAAAAAGAGTTTTCATGGAGGCACTTGTCCATTAAGACCGCATTCTTGTTGGCTACCTGCTCTTTGAGGACAGTAGGTGATTTACAGGCCCTTTTTGTGGCCCCTTCTTTCCTGAAGTTCACTCCAGGCATGGTCAGTGCCTCCCTGCACACTAGAGCGGGTTACGTTCCCAAGGTGCCCTCAGTCGTCTCAAAACCTGTCAGGCTCCAGGCATTCAAACCTCCTCCATTCCAGACCAGGAGAGATTGAACCGGCTGTGCCCTGGTCTGAGCACTGGACTGTTATGTCTGCTGGACAAGTCCCTGGAGGCAGTCAGAACAATTGTTCATCTGCTATGGCCCTCTGAGGAGTGGCCTTCCTGCTAATAAGCGGACACTCAGCGGATGGATTATTGACACTAGAGCATCTTCTTACGGGTCCTCTGGTCTCCCTGCTCCATTCGAGTTTAGAGATCGCTCGAGCTCTCTGTAGCTTGTAGCTCGAGTTTCTTAAAGGGAATTTCTCTAGATTACATATGTAACCCTAGTTCTCTGAGGGAACAAGATGTTGCATCTCTATGCCACATCTCCAGAGTCTCTTCAGCACTTCCTTCTCAGTTACAGAAGCTAAAGCTGGCTTCTCTCTATTGCCTTTTTATACTTCCTGGTCATGATGTCACCCCGCCGGTGACAGCCTCCGTTCAATTTTGACTTATTAGACTCATTTTCAAAGCATGGACAATGCAGTCGTGTTCCCAAAGCGTTCCGACGCAGCATTTTGTTCCCACAGATAACTAGGGTTACATACGTAACCTAGAGACCTTCCAGGGCACCATCATCTCTCAGGGCCTGAAGTGGAACAATCTCCACTGATGATAAGCCAACAGAGGTTCTTCTTTCAGCATTGTTCAAAACAAATAAAACATATGTGCAATACTACATTTTACTAATCTAAATCTGTACTTTTCTGTGCGATAATACTTTGCACATTTTTTTATAAAGAAAAATAAATTCATTTTTATTCTTTTTTTTAATTTATTTTGCCTTTTTATTTCTATTTTACTTTTAAAGGTGTGCAACTAGAAGCTTCTGCAATAAATACATTCTGCAATGAATTTTATTTAATTAGTTTAATTTGTGCCAATTTGATCGATTACTTAATTGAATTAATTATAAAAAGGTTATTGCATTAATTGTATTTATTTTATTTCACCAAAACATTCAAAAGTATTATTTTATATATTATTTAACCAAGCAGGCATTTTATTCAAAATTGTAAGAAAAAATATTTTTTTTTAAAGTTGATCACTAAGGTCAATGATAACCTGCATTATAAGAAAAAGACAAGCAATTTCTTGTTCTGCATTTCTTGCTTTAAACTGTACAGAAATTGAACCGGATTGTGAGGGAAAAACCGAAGTAGGAGCCGAACCGTGAATGTTGTGTAACGTTACACCCATACTAGTGACTGTCTGTCCTTTGTCCTTGTAACCTCTCTCTTCAACCAGCATAATATAAAGCTAGTGTAGACTTTATTCAGTGCAATCCATGTGCACTACAGCAGCATATGAGCTCATCCAAATTTCCTAAACAGTGGCCATTTTTTAACAGATATATGAAGTTTCTGTGACATCAGCGATTTACAGTGCAGTCAAGGCATGTTTTTCATTTTGTTAATGTTTGTGACTGTAATCATTTATTCTGTTTAAAAGTGTAAAATGAATTGTATGTAACTGTGTTTGTTTTTTTATTCTCACAGCCACTAAAAGCACAGGACAATACATTTACTACTCTAGTTTGAAGAATTGGTCTGATGCTCAAAGTTACTGCAGACAGTATCACACAGATCTGACCAGTGTGAAAACCTCGACAGAAAATTCAATCATCAAAGCAATGACCAAAGGCAACACTTGGTTTGGTCTGTTCAGAGATTCGTGGAAATGGTCAGATGGTACCATTTTTACCAGCATTCCCATGATGCCTGGACAACCAGATAATCTCCTGAAGAACGAAAACTGTATGGCTTTAACAAATGGTGAAGCATCTGATGAGCTTTGCTCAGACATAAAACCTTTCTTCTGTTACTCCTGTGAGTTTCATTCACTCTCATATTCACCCCAATTCATAGCTTTTACAGGTAGTATTGTGTATTTGATGTGTGTTTTCTTGTTTACCAGCGATCACAGAACGAAAACAAATCATTCGAGTCAAACTTCAGGCCAATTCAGATGTTAATGATCCTTCACTAAGGAAGCCGTCCTGAATAAGGTGGGTTTCATCCTCCACTATTGTCAAAATAATATCTCAGTAATGCAGCCAGAACCCCAGCCTCCATCACATTAGTAGTGTTTTTATAATAATAAATTATATGATAACGACACATATTTCTCTTTTGTATACTATTTAGCACTAAAGCTCATGTTCTCCTCTTTAGATTTTGCAAAAACTCAGTGATTGCTGGAACATCACTGTGAAATGGAGAGGAATCAGACGGATTGGTGTTTAAAAAGAGAAAAGCAGATGTGATGTGATGTGGATGTCTTTTGTGTCTCTCAGTAGGCTGTTAAATTATATAGCTATATATAACCGCATTTGGAGAGAGAATATGTTTAGAAATATACAGGAGATATTTATATATATATATATGTAGGGTTAGGCTTTTGTTTTTTAAATATATAATAGTTATTTATTCAACAGCTCTTCATGGGTCACTTGGTTTACTGTCTCTTTGTATTATGTTGAACTTTTTCTTTTGTGGGAAAATGTTGCACATGTGCATTTGATGTAACTAGTTTAAGTGTTGTATAATTCTATGTAACGCACTGTTTATCAATTAAATGACAATTAAAGCCTACATGGATGACTTGACCTTTAAATATAAACTTCCTTTCACCCTTTCATTGCAGTTAGTGGATTTTCTTATATAATAAACATGCATTTGTATAAAGCAGCAATATTTTTCCATGCCCATGTTGATTAGAGTATTAAAAACTTTTAACGTATTAGATGAAGGTACATTTAGAACACATACAAATGTATGTTCTAGTCAATACTGACACAAAATAATACAAGTCCATGTCAAGACAAGAGAAAAGTGTCCAGCTGAACATAATGGAGTCCAAGTCAATATATAGCACATTATAGCTTGGAATTATATATTGCATGATGCTGTAACCAGATCATTGAAAGTGGCTCTGGATAAGGGCATCTACCAAATGCCATACAAGCAAATGTAAGACACTGGACTTCTGATTGGAAGGTTGTAGGTTCAAATTCCAGCAAATCCAGAAAAGGAAATTTGCCAAATGCCATTATTTCAATGATATTTAGTCAAAACCAAGACAATGAAGTTCTAATCAATACAAGACATAGAATCTGAGTCTTGGTTGAGATAATGGAGTATGAGTCCAGACCAAGACAATAAAGTCCACGTCAATGTAGCACATTATACAGATGTGACCAGTAAGAACCACATTTTTAAGTATATTGTTCATGTATAGCTCAAATAGAAATAAAATCTTAATGATTCAGGTCGGTTTTTTTACAAGCTTCTCATTGGCATTTGAGCAGACATGACCTGTTCAGCCATGTTACAGTTTTTATCCATTATTAATCCATTTATTACATGAATCTGTCATCACTGGTATGCTCATTGGGGATAAACTTACATAGACTAACTTATAACACTAAACTGTATACAGTGGAACCCGGTTATCTCGCCCTCGGTTACCTCGACAACCCTATTAAGTCGACGTTTTTGAAGTGGAACCGCCAAATTCTTTTATCGGTTATTTTATCGGTTATAAAATTAGAAATTTTAACGTCAGTTATTTGGATCGGCGCTGTGCAGCCGCAGAAGAATTTGCGAAAGTGGCGGAAAAATCAAACCTTACAGATACTACAGGTGTTTGTATTGTATACTGGTGAATCTCTGCTGTTAGTTGGTGCACTTATGCCTTTTGTTGTTAACAAACATGTACATTTTAATAGCACGCCATCATCAAACAAATCGCGGCAACGCTGTTGTGTAAAAATCCCTCCAAAAACACGTGCATGCACATTCTCATTTATTAACGCACATCATGTACATAAAGAAATTTCAAGCACGTTAATATACTGCCTCCATTTTTATTTTTGTTTATCTCCATCATCGGTTACCTCCATGCTTTTTGGCGACCCCTAGGACATCGACATAACCGGGTTCCACTGTATTTGTAATGAATGTATTTCTGAAAAGCTGCTTTGGTGCACTGTCCACTGTTAAAAAGTGCTACACAAATAACATGGAATAACATTTACTTACATTATACATGTAGGACATGTAGGGATGTTTTTGCTAGTAAAAGTTTTATGTTTTAAATGAAATGCAAATTACACTGCAAATGAGAAAGAAAAGCGAGTGTTTTTTGTTGCTGTGTTTTTGGAGAAATTCCATACAGAAAGGTGAGACGATGTCAAGACATGAACCAGGATTTCAGAATCGTTTTTATTGAACATGAAGTGAAGATGTGAAAATAAAATAAAGAGCTCTTGAAACAGATTACATTAGAATGCTAAACTGCAGAAGAAAGTTTAACAGCTCCCCTGTGTGTAAAGTAAAAGAAAATGAAATCTTTTATAGTGTGGGTTTTGGGCTGAAGGGTGAAGGTTATGTAGTAATGCTGTATTGATGGTAGTTTTAAGACTAGTTGTGTGGGACTGTTTTCTTATTCCCTCTCCCGCTGAATTCCTGACCATCACCGCCCACTCCCACAGTGTGTTTCCTGCTCCCACAAACATTCTCCCACAGCATATAAAGATTGTGTACAAACGCACACAAACATTAAGACTAATATGAATTTACAGAACAATAACAATCACCTCGTTTTTGTGACATAAATACCCGTTTTAATTTTTCTTCTCCATTTCATTTGTTGACTTTATTCTTGTTATAAAGCCCTATGGCAGATCGCAGGACTGCGGGACTCACGCTATATTTGTTTCACCGCTACGGCAAAGATAAAAACCACCTGCGAGATTTGCGTTGCGTCTCACAGGCTCCTTATCCTAACGCATCCCTGTAGGCTGGAGACACAGGGAAACAAAACACAAACCACAGACTACATTATGTGGAGATTTGAGCAAAGAAACTAGGACATGAGGAGGACTCAGACACAAGATGGTTGGGTACAAATAATAATCGAAAAGTGCACAGAAACACACAAGCAAAAAGAAACAACAACTAAAAGACACAAGGAAGAAAAATGAATCCTTGGAAAACCCCAAAATCTTGATAGTGGTTTTTAGTCCCAGACCCTAAACAAAGACATTTTAAATCCCAGACTTGTTCTCTGTTAATAATTTGCTGGAAATCACTGATGTTTCCTCGCCTTGTTTTATTCTGTAATTGCAGCAGAATCAGCTTCATTTAGCATCAATTATGACGTGTGATTTATCTCTTGAGGTCTTGTTTCTTCAAATCTCAGCACCTCCCTTTTCTTCCTCATACCCTCTCAGAGAGTTTTTCCTCACTACTGGTTCGCTCATTAGGGACACACTTACAATAATAAGGAACAAACTTATACTTTATTTTATTACTGCGTTATCTCTGTAAAACTGCTTTAAGACAATGTACATTGTTAAAAGTGCTATAAAATGAATTAAATTATGCAATCCTGCTGATGATGCCAAATTTGTTATGGAAAACGAATAAACAGACGCAGAGGAATATGATGACAGTAAATCTGATTATTTTTAATGCACAGAGAAAAAATGTGCGAACACTTTAGAAACACTCATACAAAGTTCGGTCATGCAGGAAGCTCGTGTGTGGTTGGTGATCACTTCTTCAACAAATTCACCTTGCTGCTGTGATCTTCCTGCTCTGATGCATTTCATCTTTCAGTTCATGCTGTTCAGGCAGTTTTCAGTTAAACCATATGTTCCAACCTTCTTCTTTGTAGCTATAACTTCAGTCACACACACTTGGTCCATTTTTTCTCCCTCAGTTCCTCTGCACTTTACAGATTTTCTCTGTGTAAATTGTAAATTAGCTCATTTTTACTATAATTTAATTGTACCTAATTAAAAGTACATCCAGGTAATACTGATTTTTCATAACAAATGGATTTTCATTTATAAGTACAAAAATAATACTTAAAAAAAAAAAACACATTTATATAAAACATTTTGCTACAAAAAAATAATCAAATACAATGGAATGTGTTTTTTCTTCAAAATTGAATGATGGATGGCTTCCTTCATGCTGATAAACAAAAAGAATACAGAAATTAAATTAGAATTTAAATAAACAAATGCTTTCATTAATAAAATTCTGAAAGAAATCATCACATTTCTCTTAACATGCACCCCGTAGACAGTTTTATTAACATCTGGAGGTGAGAGAGTAAAAAAAAAAGTATATATATATATACACACATACACACACTATATTGCCAAAAGTATTGGGACACCTGGTCATTAATATGGTATGTGATTTTTGACCATCACATTCCACAATTAGTCCCAATTTGCTCTTATAATTCACTCTTCTGGGAAGATGTTCCACTAGATTTTGGAGTGTGGTTATGGATATGTGTGTTCATCAGCCATGAAAGGCAGATATGGTATCTGATGTTGGTGAGGAGACCTGGGGTGCAGTCAGTGTTCACATTCATCCCAAAGGTGTTCAGTGGGGATGAGATCAGAGCTCTATAGCAGACCACTCAAGATCTGCCTCTCCAAAGCATGTACACCAGATCTCCATGGAGTTCACTTTGTGCACAGGGGCATTGCTGGAACAGGTTTGGGTTTCCAAGTTCAAGTGAATGCAAAATGGGTTTTTGTAGCACATCTAAAGCTTTGTGGTAACAGATTGGAACAAAAACACATATAGCAGGAAAGGTGACCCAATACTTTTGGCAATATAGTGTGTTATATATATATATATATATATATACACACACACACACACACACACACACACACACACACAGGAGCTCATATACAATAGACAAATGAACAATGAACATACCTGATCTTCTTCCCCGTCCTCCTGAAAGCGATGGTGTAGTGTTTTAAGTCAGCTTTCAGTCACAGTGTGTGAAGTGTGTTTCTTCTCAGCAGTCCTCTTCACTGCAAACTCCATTTCATCCTTCTTCTACACAATGTATGTATAATAACATAAAAATATACATTTAATTAATAAATACATCTTAAACAACTGTTCAAAACACTGGGTCTTGTCACATATTCGAGTGAAATTCTTTCTTTGCATATCCCAGCTTGCTCAGGAGCTGAGGTCAGAGCCCAAGGTCAAGCATGATACAGCACCCCCTGGAGGGTTAAGGGCCTTGCTCAAGAGTGGCAGCTTGGCGATACCGGGGCTTCAGTAAGCCAGCACCTTAACCACTGAGCTCCCATTCTACTGCTTACCACCGTAGATTATGTCTTTTCTTGTCCCCATTTCAGGGCCAAGATCACTGCTTCAACTTTTCCTGATTTTAAAAAGAACACCATCAATCCTCCACCTTTGTTCTTTGAGACACTGCCTTAACACTGGAAATTGCACCAAAAGGCCTCAAAAGTGTGTGGATATTGTGAAGAGGTACAGGAGCTTCTGTTGAACTTTAGGATCCATTATGGTGTTTTGAGAGCCATCATTAAGATATTCTGTATTTTTATTTATTTATTTTTCTTTCCATGTTTTGTTTTTGGACCCAGACTAAATTGTTTTTGTCTACTATCTGTTGTCTCTGGCTGTGATCTTCTTTGTGTACACTTCTACCTTTCTCAATTCCTGATGTACAGTTTTCAGGAGCTCTATTTCTCCTGTATGGAATATTCTTACAGATCCTAAATCAGAATCCGGCTTACAGTAATGAAGACACACACATTTCTACTTAGAAATAAGGCATGCAGTCCAGTAAATAGAGGATTACTCACACTTTCATCATGTTGTCTTTCCAGGTTGTGTTTTTCCAGGTTCTGTTCATTTTCACTCCTGTTTTCTTGAACTATTGGGGAAACAGTCGTAATTCCGAACACATCAAAGAATTTGAGCAGGTAGGAGGAATAAGTCTCTAGAATTGAGGGAGGAGATCGTCCAAGAAATTCACTCAGCTTTAACTGGAGAATCCACTGGAATATTAATGTGGAGTTAATAAGAAAAAAAGACGTTAACATTTTATTTAAAAATAAAAATTTTTACAGATATTTTTATTAGGAATCTGATTTTTTTTTTTGTGATTTAATTTGATCTTTTAATTTGCTGATAGTGATGAAGTAGACTTTAAAAATATAGATTTTTTTTTATTATTGTACGCACCATGTCCCCATAGTTACATGGTGTCTGATTCTTGTCCATTTTCTTAGTTTCACTGGCATTTTTCTTCAAGTAGGAAAACTGATCTCCAAATGAATTTGTGCTAAGATTCACCTTCATAAACAAGAAAAGAGAAAAAATGAATTACCAACATTTTCTCTACATGTAGAACCAAAAAGTGGTGTAGCAGGTGTGTGTGTGTTTGTGTGTGTGTGTTTAGTGGGAGTGTTTAGTTAATGTAACACACCTGACACCTATCTGTGCTGTTTATAATAACAAGGTCTCGCTCTCGCTCTCTCTCTCTCTCTCTCTCTCTCTCTCTCTCTCTCTCTCTCTCTCACACACACACACACACATACACACACACACACACACACACACACACACACACACACACACACACACACCAGCAATAATTTGAAGGAGCCAAAATGCTGTTTCCTTGTATTTTGTTACTGTGCTGTTGTATGAGGCCAAAACCAAAATAAATCATTTGCTCAGTCTTTAGTGTGAAAACCCTGTGTAGTTCATAAAAAAAAAAAATAATATAGTAAACTAACATTCTCTAAGTTGTAGAGCCAGTGTGCAGAGAAGACATCAGAAAGACTGGTATCTCTTTTCTTGTCATAATAACACGAGTAGGAAACTTCATCTGGCTTGCATGATGAAACTGCATACACTGAAACAAAAGGATAAAAACTCATGAGAAAACAAACCTAAACATACCTGAATCATCACTTTTCACAGAATCGTCATCACTCACCGTTACGTTCCTCTGACAGTTTCTCCAGCATTGATCCAGAATGACAAGCTCCCACATAAATGACCATCTGCAGGGACCCAGTTCAAAAGAGTTGTATAATTAGAGGACGAAATAGAAAGTCACACACACACTTTAAACTATTTATGAACAAGGGAAATATGGAGGGAATGGAATAGGAAGAAATCTGGATTGTAATTGGTCAGAGGGTCTGACATTAGTGCAGCTACAATCACAGGTTTATATTACTGCATTTATTCTAATACATGATGTCACTACAGTCCACTCAAAAACTATTGGAACAGCGATTTATTTGTTTCTTACTGAAAACAAAAACAAGGTCACCTACAACCAACACCAGGGCAGAGGTGAAGGTATCATAATCTACTGTATATGTGGGCTCAAAAATCAGAATCAGAAAGTCTTATTGGAATTAATAAAGAAATACAGAGACGAGCCAGAGATGAGCTCTGTTGCTGCTATGAGCAAGAAAGATGATAAAGAGGGAAGAGAAAAGAGTCTAGAGAGAGAAAACACAGAAAAAGTGAAAGTTAATAATAAAAGTGTGACTGCGGCAGAATAAAGCCGTTTTTTTTGCTGTTGTTCGACCTGCCACCTGTCTCCTCTTTCTTCCACCCTCAGCCAGCCTGCACACTGGTGCAGAAACCCAGGGTGATTCAGCCATGCCACCATTGAACCTCCATGGAGTGGGTCCAGTGCCAACATCTAACATTGCTATATCATGTGGTGTGGGTGGCTGAAGAACATCTGGCAGTGTATCCAGAGGCAGGTGAGAAAACACTGATTGACCTTTGAGCCATAAGAAAGCCAGGTAAGAAATGGAAAAGAGAAACAGGAATGTATTTAAATATAAATTGTACCTTTAAAAACTTGCGCTTCCTTGACATTTCCTTCACAGTTTTAACGAGGTCGTCTGCATAAAGCTGCAACAGAGAACTAATTATTATGTTTCATCACCTCAGTATAATACAGTTAATGGGACTCAAGAATCTAGCAAACTTCTCACATTTTATTTATCTAGCAGGTGTAGGAAAACCTTAAATGTTTTTCTTAACTTAATCGTTTACTACCCATTACTTCAGTATAGTGCACTTTACACAGAGAGGGTAATAACAGAAGGGGTAAAAAAAAGTATTATACCATGGAATAAGGAAAACTGAAGTGCCCATGATCTCCATGGCTTGATAAGTAGACGAATATAGTGTCATTTTCATCACTGAAAGACAACACAATGTTCTTGTCATGATAAGTTAAGAAGAGTTGGTTCCTGCTCTCACTTGGATTATAGCAGCTATAAACACTCATTTCTACACCAGCCTCTGTTTTAATATGATAAAAAACACAGCTTGTCATGTTACAGAGAAACCATAAACTCCTCACACACCCTCTAATTTTACCCTGAAATTCTCTTTATATGGCGTGTTCAACAGAACATCTCAGTAAAGTGATAACATATTAGAAAGAGTGCATTAATATAAATCTGTGATATGCAGCTTCACTGTTATTATCAGAATCTCAAAGTCACTAGGCAGGTGTGGGGAACTACCTTATTGAATAACTTCTATCTGACATCTTAGAATAGAATCTGGTCTGAAAGGCTCGATGTAGAATTGGGGAATGAATCCATAGTTTCTACCTTTGTATTACTTTTTTTCCAGCAGTTGAATCTCCACGCAGTGCAGCCAGAAAGTTTTTAGCTGATACCTCCTGATAACACACAATTTCACACCCATTAATTCCACTTTACAGGCAGGGAATTAATCGTGTATTACAGGTAGAACACTTCACCTCTCCAGTGTAGTCCTTTGGAACTCCAGGGTAAACATTAGGACCGTTTGGGATGTTGATTATATTTCCAGGAAAAGGATTTCTGCAAAAAAAAAATATAGCTGTAATGAGGATTCTGGACATTTTTCCTCCCTGACAGCAAAATTCAGGAATGTTTTTAATTGGACTAAAAATGTGATTTTAAATGTCTCTAATTTTGGACTGAAAATAATTCCCACAGTCTCTCCTTCCTTAAAACTGGAAAAAAAAAAAAGATTCAGGAAAGCATGAAAATAAGACTTGCACAGCTATTGGAAGAGGAGAGAGGGCTGATGTTTCTGCTGTAGGTTGAACATTTACACCAGCCACAACTGGTTCCATGGTCTGATGTGGCAGCCATCAGGAAATAGATTCAGTGATGTGCACAAACCCGAAACACCAGCATTCTGTTTCTTCACAGATGGAGGGTTTGTTAAACTCAAATTAATATTACCTACTGTACCATTACCCACCCACCATTACTCCTTTATAATGTTAAGACACAGTTGTCCTGTAAACTAAACTATAAACTAAAATTCACTGCCTGTATTGCACTTCACCTACAGATACAATGAGCTGCTCCATCTCCCTTATAGACACCAAGCAAGGACCAGTATACCTTTCACTGTCAGGCAAGTAAGATAGACCTAAACTCTATCAGAGTCACTTACTTAAGCTCAGTATTAATATGGTATTGATTGTATTTTTGTCCATAAATATCTATATCATTATTCCCAATAGTCTATTCTCTTCATTTTATTACATTTCTTTCAGAGTGTCTGCTTAAGTTTATTAAGCCATCATATCACATGTTGCTTGGATCAGAGGAATCTGTCGTGAACCTTCAGAATAAACAGTGTGGGCATCTGCAGCTTTGAATACATGCTGCTTGAAGGATGTTGTTTTATCCAATCAGATTTCGAGTTGGCAACATTGAGGCCCTCTAGCAGGCGTACAATAACATTTCTTTTACGTCCTTTGATGATCAGAGAGCGTCACTAGTCAGAGCTCACACACTGCATCTGCAGCAAACTGCATCTTAAATCTATTCATATTTAATGCTTTTATTCCACAACGACCGACAGAGAAGACGACATTTTTAAGAAATGCTAGACATCGTTGGCAAAAGTAAAGCAAACAGTTAAGCTTTTCCTTGCAACATTTTCCTTCCACAAAATGAACACAATACACACAATTTGCCTTCATTTCAAATCCCCTGAAAAACCATTTCACTTCCTTGCCCTTAGATGGTTCTTGGTAAGTTCTAATGTGACCTCTGCGCTTTTATTTTTCACCCTTTCTTGGTTCTACATGGTGAAATTAGTGCAGTAGTAAAAGTATGACCTGTTAAACTCTGTAATACTCACTTATTATTCTGAGCGATATCATCATGCATCATCACCACAATCTGCTCATCTGGAATCCCATTCCTGTGTACTATCTGGTAGGCGTGACACACATTGGCCTGTAAATAGTATTGAGAAATTTAGAAATTAAAGCCTGCATGTACTGTATATACACTTTTTACTAATATACTAATATATACACTTTTTACTAATATAAAACAATTCATATTAATAAAATGATATGAATATGGCACATGGATCATTCAACAAAAGTGGCACTTAAATAAACCACCAAATTAAAATGATACCAAAAACAAACAAAAGTTATTACATACATTTTTTATATTGTTTTTTTTTGGTAACAGATTGATTTCTATCAGAAAGTTTAAAATTGTTACCTGGTGTCTGTAGTCTTCCCAGCCTTCAGTACCTGCTGCCAGGAGAACCCAGTGTTTACTGTTGCTACCAGTCATATTCACTATAAAACAAAGAAATGTTACATGTGACTGATCAAATTTATCACATCACAAATGTGTTCATTCCTTCCTCTCATCTACTCATCTTATTCACAAAATGTATGTGTTTCCACCTTTCCTTTAACCATCTCCATCACAAAACACATGTTCCTACCTTTTCTCTGTCCAGAAATTGATTCAGCTCAGTCTTCATATAAGTGAATGCCAAAAACAGAGATGTTCGTTTTTTATATCCAGCAGACTTTCATTTTCACTTTATTACTTATCAGGATGTTTGTGCAAATTTTGAAATACACATTTTATTGTTCAGGTAAAGCAGCAGTTGCTCCAGACCTGAAAACAAGAAGGCCATCAACATACTGTTGGGTTATAAAGGGTTTTATTGTGGCTGTTCGTTTATTTGCAATAATATCAGCTCTAGTTTTAAACAGTAAATTATGATCAGTGCACACACACACACCCACACACACACACACACACACCCACACACACACACACACACACACACACAAATTCCCCTAACATCACTCTGAGTCACCAGTATTTTATTAAATTCCCCTTTGCATTTATGATTACAGTGATCAAATTCCCTTAAGGACAAAAACAACAGTTTTTGTGAAAATGTAAAGTTCATAAAAATGCGAGAGATGACGTATTTTTTTATGAAGGCCATTAAACATCTCCTTAAACTAACAGAGCACATCAGAACTGATCTTTGTAATTAATAAACCAAATTTACATGCAACAAGATTCTCGTTACTAAACTTCAGATGTTACCCTTTAGACCTGGTTAGAGAGCTCACCCCCATCCAAATCAATGTTGATGTTTTGCTTAAATCTAGAAAGTGTCATTCAACTTTCTAGGCCCATTCTCAATGTCCTGAAGCAAAATCAAATCCTCAGGGATTTACATTTACATTTTACATTTACATTTACATTCGCAGCATTTATTAGACGTCCTTATCCAGAGTGACGTACAAAAGTGTTTTAAATCTCTAGTAATGAATAAATCTACACTGTACACAAGATTACACACTTAATATAAATATAACTCGAATTCTACAAACTTGGAAAGTGTTAATTTAAGTATTACAGTGAGAGGTAGGTTTTCAGTCGTTTGCTTAAAGATAATCAGGGACTCTGCTGTATGGTCATCTAGGGGAAGTTGGTACCAGTGGAGCAGTGCTGGAGGATCTCAGACAGCGTGGTGCAGTGAGAGATGTGATGAGGTCTATGAGGTAAGATGATGCTGGTCCATTTTTGGCCTTGTAGGCATCATCAGTGTTTTGAATCTGATACGTGCAGTTACTGGAGGAGCAGCAGTGGGGTGGTGTGGGAGAACTTGGGCTGATTGAACACAAGTCGTGCAGCTGCGTTTTGGATCATTTGCAGTGGACGAATAGCGTTCAGGGGAAGACCTGCGGCAGAGAGCTGCAGTAATCAAGTCTTGAAATGACAAGAGACTGAACAAGAACCTGGGTGGACAGAAATAGTCGAATCCTTCGGATGTTATAGAGAAGAAATCGACAAGAACGAGCAACATTAGTGACATGTGGGGAAAAAGACAGTTCATTGTCAATAGTTACCCCGAGGTTACGAGCAGTGGCTGAAGGGGAGAACAGAGAGTCATGAAGTGTTATTTAGAGATCTTGACCTGGAGATGAATCACCTGGGATGACCAGCAGTTCTGTTTTGCTGGGGTTGAGTTTTAGTTGGTGAGCATGGGATGATCCCCACATTAGTGTATTAATTCTGATGGTGTATTTAAAAACTGTTTACACATTTTACATCTGTGTATGTGTTTGCACCTGACACCAAGACAAATTGCTAGTAATGTGAAGTGCTCTTTGCTAAACCCTTCGCTGTACCTGGAAATAAAACATTTTTCCGATTTTTGAAGAGGTATGCGAGGAAGAGAGCTGAGGATTGGGTTGCCAGGGTAGGGATTGTGTAGGGACACATTCTCGAATTCGTCCTTCCGGGCAGAGAGGGTAACCAGGAAGTCAAGGATTATGGGCGATGTAATACAATGCAGTGGGGTCCCAGCTGCCTGCGGAAGTGGTTGTCTGGAATTCCACCCCAAAATTTCCATAAAAATCAGTTGGCTTTAAAGATGGCTGCCAAGGTGTAGTGGTGTCAAAGATCTTGCGGAGCTCCATCACAAAGGTCAGTAATCTAAACAGGTGGCCAACTGGTGCTGATCTCGGCATGCTCAGAAGGGAACTCGAATGACTGAAGCTGGAAAACAGCTTTTCAATCTAGATTGCTAGAAATCAATCTAGTTGATTTCAAGATGGCGCCGGTGAAGTCTGACTGTCAGACTGTAACACTGTGGAGATTCTAATTCTGGGTGGAAATGTAACTGTACTACGGATAATTTAGATCGGATCCTCGCAGAACCTCACGTAGTTTCCTGTAAGCGTCTGTGGGAATTGATGGAGGCCCACAAGTTAAGTGACATATAGAAAACTTTAAATAAGAACAAGAGACAGTACACGTGGGGTTATGCCATGGATAACACGCTCTACCTGGCAAGACTGAATCACTTTTATGGACTTGAACACCAGCTGATGCTTTTTACAAAGTGTTTTCTTGTTTCAGTAGGTATCGCTGACCATAGCATGGTAAAGTGTCATCATTAAAGAGATCATTAAACCTAAGAGTGCTTCTAGGCATTTTAACACTACATGTTTAGAAGACGCTAATTTAAGAGAGTCTTTTACAAATGTATGGATCTCAGAAGGCCACTTCAGCTGTGGTGGGATTTAAAAAAAACACAAATCAAAGTATTTTGTCACCAGTACACTCTTAACATCACAAGGGATATTGTTAGATCCCTGAAAGCCCTGGGGATAGAAATAATGGAACGCCGGCGTTCGGAGGCCACTGGAAATCGAGGACGTATTGAAACCCTTAAAAGTAAAAGGCCAAAATGAAAGACCTGTTAGACATCACAGCATAGGGGGCGCTGGTCCGCTCATGCTTAAAAAACGCAACTGAGATGAATGCTCCTTTTAAGTTCTTTTTATGTTCAGAGCGAAAGAATGGACAAAAAAAAGATTCATACATGCTGTGCGAACAGAATCAGGGGATCTCCAATCGGAACCCACTGAAATCCGCAAGCAGACAGTCAGCTTTTACAGTAGTGAGTGGTCAGAGGTCAGATTCTTCATGGACCTGCCAAAGCTCACTAACGGCAATAATTCTAAATTTTATCTTTTATCTGTTTGTGTCTATCAGCATGTCAGAGATCATATACTATGTTCTATTTGCTTTTGTTTTGGTCTTTGGCTCATGTGTGTGTTTTTAATTTAAAAATCAAACACAACTTCACAATCACTTTCTTTTATTTATTTTTTTATTTTTTCTGTTGGTGAACCAAAAATCATTGTCATGTATTAAAACAAAACAAATAAACTTTTTTTTTTTTACTGAAACTAAAATCACAATCACAAATCCTGTCAGAGATCAGAATTTAAAAACTCACAAAGAAACAAAAGTTCATTTAGTAAATAAATCACTATGTTTTGGGAGAAATGTGATCAAAAGCTTTTTACAAACGAAATGGATCTGTTTACTTTTGGAAAAAAATCTATAAATATTGACACTCCCTTTGTGCCCAGTGCAATTCCAGTACCTAGAAAATGTAATTCTACATCAGTGGGATTAACGGTGACACCAGTATCGATCCCAGACTCAGCTTTGCTTCAATTGGACCAGATGCAGCTGCTACACTTCCAATCTCATGGCTCCTGCTTGAAGACCTTCACCCGCAGCCTCAGCAGGAGCATTTTGACTGTTAGGGTCAGCTGAGAAGATACTACACACTGCTCCAGCTCGTCCTACACCAGCCTCAGCTTTAGGGATGTGCTTTAGGGGTTCATTTTCAAAACCACTTTCGTAGGTTTCCATGTCAGTATAGAGTCCTTCAGAGTTCCCCTCTGCTGGTCTTTCTCAGATGGTGAGTCAAGTCCTTGTTGGACTTTTTCTGGGCTCTAAAAGCAGAAACTTCATCAGATTTTAAAAGTTTTCTTGACCCCTCCAGATTCATCACAACAGCTTAAATGCAATTTCTTGAGTATCCACTTTGTTTGCTGATTTGCATGTTAGATTGGCCTTGCTGATGCATGTAGGATTTTTGCATAATAATGAATTACACTCAAACCACATGTGTGTGTAATGTTTAAACATGTCCCTCACAAGCTTGGTGTAATAAAACTATTCTGACATGAAATATTTCATCCATTCCATTTAGCTTCTGCTCAAGTTTAAATGGAGGACTAAACATGAGTAAACCATAAAGCCATGAATAAACGATTCTCTTGTGCCGTACCACCATGTGTCTGCTGTAAGGTATTTACAAAAGAATGTTCTCAGAAACAAATAAGACCTTCAATAATTCTTTAAACCTCCACAGATTCTTAGTATAGACTGATACTACATATTTTATTTTATATGATAACGTGTATCTCTTCAGAAAATGGCAGAAACTGCAATGTTACCCACATTTTATATTAATCTATAAACTTATGGTTTAATGGAAACCAGTGAAGCCCTGAGCAGCCAGATGATAAGTGCACATTTTAGGATCTGCATTTGTTTAATGAGCTTCATGTCTGAGCCTCCTAGACTGCATCAGATGGAATTAAATACCTCCTGCTGAGCTCAGAAGGCATTCTTCCTGCTTCTCATGAGATCAGTTCCCTGCCTGGAATATAGTTTTAAATCTGGGTTACTTTAAAAGCTCTCCTACTGCCTTCTGGTTCACCAAGTTCTTCTTCCTGCTGCATTCTAGTTCCATCAAAAGACATTTTTATTCTGTTGCCTGCTTTAGTGTACAGGTATCGAGTTTTTACTCCATTGCTTGTCATTGTGGATGATGCTTTAGCTTGGCCTCCTTTTATGACCAAGATCATTGCTTTAACTTTTCCAGACTCCAAAGAGGACACCATCAAATGCTTTACCGACTTCACAGGGGATGCTATCAAGGCTCCGCCTCCTCCTCCTTACTTAACAAAGAAAAACAATGTTCTATATTCTTCTGATTGAAGGACATAAATGAATCACTACTTTATCCTGACATATCAAAGGACATTACAAAGACTCCACCTTTTCTCAGGTTTTTTTTTTTTTTTTTTTTTTTTTTTTTTTTTGTTATGTTCTCTTTTTGGATCCTGATTAAATTGTTTATTTCTACCATCCCGTGTCTTTGGGTGTGATCTACTGACTTCTACCTTTCTCAATTCCTGATATACAGTTTACAGAACTGTATGGATTATTCTTACAGATCCCAAATCAGACTCTGTCTTAAAGAATGCAGTGCAGTGAGAAGAGGATTACTCACTTTTTTTATTGTATTTCCAGTGTCTGACTTTCTTCCGTGTCCTGTTCATTTATAATACGATTTTCTTGACCTATTAGGGAACCTTTTGTAGTGTCTATCAGATCAAAATATTTGAGTAAATATGACGAATAGGTCTCTAGGATGGAGGGAAGAGATCGTCCAAGAAACTCACTCAGCTTTAACTGGAGCATTCGCTGGATTATTATAGTGGAGTTAATGAAAAAAAAAAAAAAACACATTAACATCAAGTTGACATAAAATAAAAAATACAGCTTTTCTTGTTAGGTTTTAGTTGTGTAGAAATTATCTGAAAAATGTGATCGTTTGTTTGTTTTTTGTTTATTTTTGTCATGTTTAAATGTAATATTTAATTTGCTGTCAGTCATAACATAATGCAGGATTTAAAAAAATACATTAATTTCTAATTGTACCTACCATGTCCCCATAGTTACAGGGTGTCTGGTCCTTCTCACTCTTACTGACATTTTTCTTCAGGTAGGAAAACTGATCTCCAAATGAACTTGTGCTAAGATTCTCCTTAATAAGGGAAATAGAGAGACATGTTTTTTTCAAGTATTTAGAACCAAAGAGTGGTGTAGCAGGTGGGTGGTGTGATTTAGTGGGAGTGTTTGTGAATCAGTTTTATATATACATATTTACATTATTACCAACTGCCTAAAATTGTGTTTGTGCCCCTTTTGCTGCTAAAACAGTCGTGACCCATTGAGCATTAACAGAATTCATTTCCTTAGCAGTTTGAGCTACAGGAGCTCGTCTGTTGGACTGGACCACACGATGATCCTCGTCCCCCTGTCACTGGTTCACCACTGTTCCTTCTTTGGATAGATTCTGACCACTTCAGACCAGGAACTTCACCCACAAGAGCTGCAGTTTTGGAGATGCTCTGACCGTCTTCTAGACGTCACAAATCACCCAAATCCTTACGCCCATTTTTTCCTGCTTCAAACATTCACTTTGAGCACTAAATGTTCACCTGCTGGCTAATAAATAAATCCACCTACTAACAGGGGCCATGATGAAGAGCTCATCAGTGTTCTTCACCTTACCTTAATGGTCATAAATCTTGCATTCATTTTGTTCCATGAGCTGTTTCTTTCTGTTTGCTTGTGAATGTTGTTACTGTGCTGTAGTATGAGGCTAAAATCAAAATAAATAGTTTGCTCCCTTTGGATCAGCTTAGTCATGTGTAGTTCATTAAAATGTACAATATCATAAACTAACATTCTCTAAATGGTTGAGCCACTGAGCAGAGAAGACATCAGAAAGACTGGTATCTCTTTTCTTGTCATAATAACAGGAGTAGGAAGCTTCATCTGGCTTGCATGAAGAAACTGCGTACACTGAAACAAAAGAATAAAGACGCATGAGAACAAACCTAAAGATGTCAGAACCATCGCTTCAGATAGAATAGAAATGAGACTCACCTTTGCGTTCCTCTGACAGTTTCTCCAGCATCGATCCAGAATAACAAGCTACCACGTAAATGACCATCTGCAAACAGTGACCCAGTTGTACAAAAGGGAAATAGATATAAAATGAGGAGAACTCTGGATTGTGATTGGTCAGAGGTTCTATAAGAGCAGCTCGGACAGTAGTGCAGCTGCAATAACAGATTTATATTAATGCACTTGTTCTAATACATGATTGACACTACAGTCCACTCTAAAACTATTAGAAACAGCAATTCAGCCATGAACACTAATACATTTTTACCAAAAGTAAGAATTCAATGAATTTGGAATTCATAAAGAAATTCAGACACAACCCACAACAGTTCTGAAACCAATATCACTGTGGCAGTGGGGGTGCGGCTGAGCTCTTGAATGGTGGCAGAGCCAGTGGATGTAAGCAGTAAGGATCACAAACCTGTAGGTGTTCAAAATAATCAGTGTTCTCTGTTGTCTTAGGAGAGAAAGAGAGATACTGAGTGGATTGTATTCATACTGTAGGCTTTAGACTTTCAAAACTGATGTAAATCACGAAAGTTTGATTGCAGCAGGATAAAGCCGGGTTTGTTGTAGCAGTCACCTGTCTCCTCTTTCTTCCACCCCGAACCAGCAAGCTCTCCACACTGGTGCTAGAACATGGGATTTAGGATGATAACTGAAGTCTTCATATCTGAACGCAGAGCTCCAGCAGACACAAAGCTGCTTCTAGGCAGAGTTCCAAGCTCAGGAGGAGGAGCGGAAGGCATTCAGGCTCATGCTAGAAAAGCAGCTCCAGCATCTGTGACAGCCAACATATACATCCTGCTAAACCAGATGGGGCCACAGAAAGATGCAGAGGCTTTCCCTGAGTTACATTCCTAATGTGACCCGTTCCTGTCCATTGTAGGCTGGTTTATCTTAAGTTTGTAATCTTGCGTAATCCAGTGTAAATTTATTCAATGCTGGAGATTTTTTAATGCTGGAGACTTGCTGGAAGCAATTTTGTACGTCACTCTGGACACAAGTGTCTGCTAAATGCTGTAAATGTTTATGTAAATATAAATGCAACCACTGCAAGGGGCTCGCCTGGGATCAGAAAAGCTACTCTTCAGGAAAGCCCAGCAGCTCCTAGCCGAGCGCTTACTGAATTACATCAACCTGAAACAGGCAGTTCTACAGCGGTTTGGCACGACCCATAAACAGCACAGACAAGGCTTCCACTCCCTAATGCTCCGGGACATCGGCCGGCTGTTTGCGTTCATGCAGCTGCTTCGTAACACCTGCCGGAAGTGTCTTCTGAAGAAGGAGCGCAATGCCGACTTCATTGACATTTTGTGCTGGAGTTCATTACCCAGTTCATTACCCAGTATTTCCAGAGATTAACCGTCTTTATTCTGCCGCAATCATGCTTTCAGTTTATTCTTACTTTTCACTGTTTGAAGGCAGTGCACACATGGCACACACTCAGCTTGGCATCTCTTTCCTGAGGCTCCTTCCTCTCCCCTCTTTATCCTCTTTCTCACTCACTCAACAGAGAACACTGATTTACCTTTAACCTATAAGAAAGGCAGATAGAAAACAGGAATGTATTCAAATGCACCTTGAAAAACTTGCGCTTCCTTGACATTTCCTTCACAGTTTTAATGAGGTCTTCTGCATAAAGCTGCAACAGAAAACAACTGTTTATTATGTTTCATTATTTCAGTATAATACAGTTAATGGGACTTCAGAACCTTCTCACATTTTATTTATCTAGCAGGTGTAGAAGAACCTTAACTGTTTTTGTTAACGTTATACTTCACTACCCATCACTTCAGTATAGTGCACTTTACAGAAGGAGTAAAATAAAGGTCATACTGTGGAATGAGGAAAGCAGAAGTGCCCTTGCTTTCCATGGTCTGTTAAGTAGACGAAGATCATTTTTATTACTGAAAGACAACACAATGTAGATTATTCCCTAAATTTTTTTATTATGGAGCATACACCATGAAAGTCTCAGTAAAATGAGCTGTTATTATACAAATATTACTATTAAAAGGAAAAGTGCATAAATATATTGTAAATCTGTGATTCAGCTGCACTCGTATCAGAGCTGCTGTAGAAAATTCATCAACAACTATTGCACCAATTAGGATCTCAAATTTAGACAGAGAAATAACTTTTTGAACACTTTAGAATACAATATGAGGGAACATTTCCTGAGGAAAATGTGAATGGTGCTTGATGGTGGTGATGGTTGGCACAAATTCAGTTTCAGAATTAAATTGCTTTGTGAGCAATGTGAATTGGGGAATGAATCCATAGTTTCTACCTTCGTATTACTTTTTTTCCAGCAGTTGAATCTCCACGCAGTGCAGCCAGAAAGTTTTTAGCTGATACCTCCTGATAACAGACAATTTCAAACCCATTAATTCCACTTCACAGAAACCCAGCATGTTTATCGTGTTATGTATTACAGGTAGAACACTTCACCTCTCCAGTGTAGTCCTTTGGAACTCCAGGGTAAACATTAGGACCATTTGGGACGTTGATTATATTTCCAGGAAAAGGATTTCTGCACAGAAATATAACTGTAATAAAAACATTTTTCCATTTTCCTTCACCTGTTTATGCACTGGCCTTTTATTAGCAGAGTGTTTTGAAAAGTCTATAATGGCATGGTCTTAATTTGATCATTCAGATAGAAGTAGCACACTGAGATGCTCATGTTGTGCAGTCAGATCATTCAGCGAGTCTCATTCCCACAGTCTCTCTTTCCTCACAACTGACAAAACTAATCAGGAAATCATGAACGTGAGGAAAGAGGACGTTTCTGCTGTGGGTTGATTATTAACCAGACATCAAGAAATGTAGGTTGCTGTGGTTATTGTGGTTAAACACCTCGGCTATGTGGAGAAAACAGAGCAGCCGCATGACGTCTTGACTCATCGTGAATAATAAGGTGCATAAAGTTCACCTATGTAATTTAGCTGAGGTCAGATTCAGCTATCAGTAGTAAAATCTAGTCATATATAATATCATTTAGCAATATGCTTCAGATAACATAACATCGCTTATATTAGTTTAAATCCAAGCTTAATACACGTATCTGTTATTTAGCATTAGTGCAGTATTGGACTGGAGCTTTGAAATCTTCTCAGCTTTAAAATCAATAGTCATGTTTTAAAGTTGAGCATATATGAAGTTTAGAAAACATTATATGATCAAAATGCTTGTAAATGTAATACATGTTATAAAGGTCGGTGAGCAGATGCGGCCGATGGATTCGTTTAGGGAGTAGAATAAACAGCATTTGTAGAAAATAAGGGGAAATTCATGGATCAATAAAGTGAGGTCCTGAGGAATAGGATGAACCAGGTTTACCATGGGAGAAGTTTTGGAATCATCAGGAGAGGATGAGAGAAAAACAGGAAATTCCAAATGAAGAAGGATTCTGGCATAAGAAACATATTTTAAGAAGATTTTAGGAAAAACAAAGTAAAGGAAGAGAGCAATGATGAATAAATAAAGCATATGGAGGAAAAAGCTGGTGTTTTAAAACTGAAGCCCCAGTTTGTAAAACTAGAAAAAAAAAAACAATAGTTTGTAGACAAGGTTTAAACAAAACAAAGGATGATTTGCAGACAAAATAAGTGACAGGATTATAAGAAAAGGTGTGGAAATTGCAGGTGATGATCTGTTGCATTGATATTCGCAAAAATAAACGATCAGGGGATTTTTTTATAATGTCTCATTATGTCACTATTACATGTTTCACTTTTCCTTTTTTTTTCATACCAGCACATGGACACATGACAATTACATCACTCACTTCCTGGACTGGACCAGCACAGCAGTACTTTTACACAGTTCACCTTTATGGCACAGTCAATTTTATAGAGACACAAAGTCCATGACTTTTTTGCACTGAACCTACAGTCCATTAATTGCTCTTGAAACCTGCAAAAACCATGAGCTGAGTCATCTCACCAGTATACCTTTTATGGATTCTGCTCCATTAAGTGACATTCTGTTGTATCAGGTGGACTCAGAGGAACCCAGAGAAATGTTTCTGGGTCTCAGCTCAAGACATCTTAGATAGCTTTTTAATCTTAGACCTCCATACTAAAAATATCTAGACCAATAACTTTGTGACATGGGGCAGATAAATGGGAGGCTTGGCTTCCAGATGTGGTAAATGGGACTGGCCTGAGATCTCCTAAAACATACTTTCTTGCCCTGAGAAACTGCACTGCAGGAGGAAACGTGTGACATGTTAAACTCTTTAATACTCACTCTTTATTCTCAGCGATATCATCATACATCATCACCACAATCTGCTCATCTGGAATCCCATTCCGTTGTAAAATCTGGTAAGTGTGACACACGTTGGCCTGTAGTAGAACTGATCAATTTAGAATTTAAAAAGATTGTTCAAGGTATTGCTAAATTATGCTTTTTACTAATGTAGAACAGAAGTGATAGGATTTAATATAAACCAATAAAAAATATATAATAATTAATAAAAAAAAAAAGGTTACAGAAATTACAGAAATTCTTTAGATGTTTTTTTCGGCAGCAGACTTGATTGAACAGTAAAAAACTAGTTAGTGATTTAATATTGTCACCTGGTGTCTGTAGTCTTTCCAGCCTTTAGCACCTGCTGCCAGGAGAATCCAGTGTTTACCGTTTCTACTGGGCATATTGACTATAAAGCAGAGAAATGTTACGTGTCACTGTACAGATTTATCACATCACATATGTCTTCATTCCCACCTCCCATACACTCATCTTATTCCCAAAATAAATGTTCCCACTTTTTCTCTAAACATCTTCATCACACCACAACAATGTTCTTACCTCCCTTTAGCTCAGTCTTCATTCAACTCATCTTTCAGAACAGCTGCCAATATTTTATATTCTGTACAGCAAACTTTCACTTTCATTTAAAAAACTGTTTTATTTTCCTGGTGAAGCAGCAGTTGCTCCAGAACAGAAAACCGGAAAAAAATTAACATTCTGATGAGTTTTAAGGGTTTTGGTGTTGCTGCTGTTAGTATTTTTTTGGGGGCAAATAGTTTTTTTTTTTTGCAGTAATATTAGCTCTGGGATTAAACACAGTGACGTCAAATCAAAGTAAAAGTGAAAGCAAGCGCACACACACACACACACACACACACACACACACACACACACACACACACAAAATTCCCCTAACTTTTCCTTTCTAAGCCATCATTAAATTCCCCTTTGCACGTTCTATGACAAGAAAAAATCTGCCCTGTTTGAAAAAAGGAAACAACTGTTAGTTGTTTAAACGTAATTATATTTGAGCCAGCAGCCATATCACCCTGTAGCCCAAGACAGCTTGCCCACTGAAGCTAAGCAGGGTTGAGCCTGGCCAGTACTTGGATGGGAAACCACCTGGGAAAAACCAGGTTGCTGCTGGTAGAGGTGTTGGTGAGACCAGCAGGGGGTGCTCACCCTGTGGTCTGTGTGGGTTCTAACACCCCAGTATAGTGATGGGGACACTATACTGTCAAAAAGCACCGTCCTTCGGATGAGACGTTAAACCGAGGTCCTGACTCTCTGTGGTCATTAAAAAAAATCCCAAGATGTCTTTCGAAAACGAGTAGGGGTGTGCCCCGGCATCCTGCCAAACTTGCCGCTGGCCTACTAATCATCCCCTCATATTAATTGGCTATATCACTCTATCTCCTCTCCACTAATATGCTGGTGTGTGGTGGGTGTTCTGGCGCAATATAGCTGCCGTCGCATCATCCAGGTGGATGCTGCACATTGGTGGTGGTTGAGGAGAATCCCCCCTTTCATATGTAAAGCGCTTTGAGTGCTGCAGAAAAGCGCTATATAAATGTAATGAATTATTAATTATTATATTTCACTTCAATGATCTTCGTCTTATCAGAAAAAAACAACTGTCTGTTTTTTGTGATAGCTCAAAGTTTACTGAACTGAAATAAACCATATACAAATAGCATCGTTTATATAAAGGAAATTAAACATCAGAGCACAGCTTTTACACAGAGATTGTTAGAGCGCTCACCCTCATCCACCTCAATGATGACGCTCTGCATGGTCTTCATAGGCACATTGTTGATGTCCTGAAGCACAATCAGACCTTCAGGGATGATCCTCACATCACCTGCGTTAATTCTTGCCAATGTTTTTTCTCCCCAGGTTGCTTCCAGATGAGGTTATCTGAGTTCTGAGTCCTGCCTCTGGCAGAAGGAGATCATCTACTCTTCATGAGCATGTTTTGTGAGGTTGCCATTCATCAAATCAGAAATATGCAAACTTTGTTGCCAGCTGTGGTTTTAAATGAATTGGTTTGTGAAAAGATTGTAAAATGGGCAGGTTTACGAGGTGGGATCAAAGTTACAAAACCAACTCTGTTCACAAGAAATTGTATTTATCTAGTTTTCCACACTTTCAAAATAGTCCTCTTGCACAGCAATACAGCTCCCTGTGTTCTTCTGGAACGTGTCCTGGAAGTCGTCTTTTTGGGGCTGGAAGGAGTGATGATAAATGTCATCAATGCTTATGCTCCACAAGTTGGCTGTAAGATGGAGGAGAAGGAAAGATTCTTGAGTGAGTTAGATGAAGTGGTAGAAGTTGAACGTAGGAAAGAACGGTTGGTGATTGGGGCAGACTTTAATGGGCATGTAGGTGAATGAAACAGAAGTGATGAGGAGGTGATAGTAGGTGTGGTTTTAAGGAGAGGAATGTGGAAGGGCAGATGGTGGTAGATTTTGCTAAAAGGATGGAAATGGCAGTGGTGAACACATATTTTGAGAAGAAGGAGGATCACAGCGTGACGTATAAAAGTGGAGGAAGGTGCACATAGGTGGACTATGTATTATGCAGGAGATGCAACCTGAAGGAGATTGGAGACTGTAAGGTGTTGGCAGGGGACAGTGTAGCTGGACAGCATCAGATGGTGGTCTGTAGGATGGTTTTGGAGGTGAAGAAGAAGAGGAGGAGAGTGAGGACTGAAAGAAGAATAAGATGGTGGAAACTGAAGGAGAAAGACTGTAGTGTGAGGTTCAGGGAAGAGGTCAGACAGGAGCTCGGTGGTGGTGAAGAGGTGCTGGATGATTGTGGAACAACTGCAGAAGTGATGAGGGAGACAGATAGAAAGATAATCGGTGTGACATCTGGAAAAAGAAAGAAAGACAAAGTGATGTGGTGGTGGAATGAGGAAGTGCAGGAGAGCAGAAGGAGAAAAAGGTTGAAGAAACAGATTTGGGATCGACAGAGTAATGAGAAAAGTAGGCAAGAGTACAAGGAGATGCGGCTGCAGGTGAAGGAAAGAAGAAGAAAAGGATTTGTAGCGATTGGCCAGGCAAAGGAACCGAGCTGGGAAGATGTGCTGCAAGTTAGAGCAGTAAAGGATGGAGATGGAAATGTGTTGACTAGTGAGGAGAGTGTGTTGATGTGATGCAGGAAATGAGGCGGAAGCCGAAGTGGACGCAATACAAGTGTTTAATGATAATCTCGGGAAAAGAACACACATACAGCAAGCGGTGCAGTCCTGTGAATAGTATAGCAGTCTGTATATAGTAACTCCACGGTGCCCTGGCAGCGGCCGGAGAATGGCGGAGCAGACAGCGTGACGTGGGAAAACAATAACGGACGAAGTGGAAGTGGAGATGGGCTGCTTATATGTGTGTGTGGTTGATGGAGATCAGGTGCAGAGCATTAGTAATCAGGCGAGCAGCTCCGTTCAGGCGGGGCTGGTGCGGGCGAGGACGCAGGGTGCTCCCTGACACCACCCCCTCCCTCAGGGGCGACACCGGACACCCTGACTCTGCGACGAGGCCGGCCCCTGGCGCTAGGTGACACGGGTGAGCGGCGTGGAACTCCTCCAGCAGTGCCGGGTCCAGCACGTCCTGTCTGGCCACCCAAGACCGCTCCTCCGGACCATATCCCTCCCAGTCCACCAGGTACTCGAGGCGACCCCCGCGCCGCCGGGAATCCAACACCTCCCGGCCCGCGTAGACCTCTGGCTGATCCACGACCTCTGGCTGGACGGGCACCGCGGGGTCACCTGGAGGACGAGAGGCGGGCGAGACATAAGGTTTCAACCGGGACACATGAAAGGTCGGATGGATACGATACCTGGGGGGCAACTCCAACCGGTAGGACACGTCGTTGATCTGCTGGACCACCTTGAAGGGCCCGATGAACCGGGGGCTCAACTTACGGCATGGGAGCTTCAGCCGCAGGTCCCTCGTTGACAGCCAGACCCGGTCCCCAGGGCGGAACCGCGTCGACTCCAGACGACGAGCATCGGCGTGTCTACGGGTGTTCCGAAGCGCCCGACGTAGTTGGGTGTGCGCTGACTCCCAAACCCGGTTGCTCTCTCGGAACCAGGCATCCACCGCGGGCACGTTGCTGGGCTCGTCGGACCAGGGGAATAAGGGCGGTTGGAAACCCAGCGTACACTGAAAAGGGGTGAGGCCCGTGGTGTCTTGACGGAGTGAGTTTTGTGCGTATTCAGGCCAGGGTAGGAAACGGCACCAATTCCCCTGGTCCTGGCTGCAGTAGATCCTGAGATACTGGCTCAGCTCCTGGATCTTCCGCTCCGCTTGGCTGTTGGACTGGGGATAGTAGCCTGAGGAGAGGTTAACCGAAACCCCTAGGTGCCGAAAGAAAGCCTTCCAGACCCGGAAAGTGAATTGAGGTCCCCTGTCCAAGACGATCTCCTCCGGAAGGCCGAAGGTGCGGAAGACCTGGTGGAACAAGGCCTCGGCTGTTTCAAGGGCAGTGGGAAGGCCCTTTAGGGGGATGAAGTGGCAGCCCTTGGAAAAGCGATCCACCACCACTAGGATGCATGTGTTGCCCTCGGACCGTGGGAGGTCGGTCACAAAGTCGATGCCCAAGTGGGACCAGGGATGCTGAGGGATCAGGAGCAGCATGAGCTTACCCACAGGCAGGTGACGTGGGACCTTGGCCATGGCACAGGAGGCACATTCCTGGACAAAGCGGTTGATGTCCCTGGTCATGCCAGGCCACCAGTACCGTGCTTGGACGAGCTGGGCCGTGCGTTTCTCGCCTGGGTGGCCCGTACCCAGCCCTCCGTGGACGGACTGGATGAGACCCCACCGACAGGTGGTGGGGACGAATACCCGTCCCTCCGGACAGCCCTCAGGAGCAGGCTCCTGGCTCGAGGCCGTGCGGATCTCCTCATCGATCTCCCATACGATGGGCCCTACGATGAGCGAGGGTGGAAGGATGGGGTCTGGATCACAGGGTTCCTACGGCCCAAACATGCGGAGAGAGCATCAGCCTTTCCATTCTGTGACCCCGCCCGGTAGGTGACCTGAAAACGGAACCTGGTGAAGAAAAGAGCCCACGAGCCTGCCTGGGGTTTAATCTCCGAGCCTCTCGCAGGTATTGGAGATTCTTATGGTCAGTGATCACAGTCAACGGGAGCTCGGCGCCCTTCAACCAGTGTCTCCATTCCTCCAGGGCGAGCTTGATCGCCAGAAGCTCCCGGTTGCCGATGTCGTAGTTCTGCTCGGCCACGGAGAGCTTGTGGGAGTAGAACGCGCACGGGTGGAGCCGAGGAGGGGAACCAGACCATTGAGAGAGTGCAGCCCCTACGCCAGTTGAGGAGGCATCGACCTCGACCACGAACGGCCTTCTGGGATCCGGGTGACGGAGTACAGGAGCGTCGCAGAAACGCCGGCGGAGCTCGTGGAAAGCCTCCTGGGCCTCCGGGGTCCACTTTAGGGTTCGTGCCTTACCCCTGAGGAGTGACGTGAGGGGAGCAGCGATTCGGCTGTAGCCCTGGATGAACCGGCGGTAGAAGTTGGCGAAGCCCAGAAAGCGTTGGAGCTCCTTGATGGTCTCTGGAATGGGCCAGTCCCACACGGCCTTCACTTTCCCCTCATCCATCTGTATACCCCGAAAGCTGATCACGTACCCCAGGAAACGGGTCTGTGGGCGGTGGAACTCACATTTTGAAAGGTTTAAGTAGAGATGGTGTGACCGGAGTGCTCCTAAGACCTGTCGCACATGGGTGTGGTGCTCCTCCAGATTCCGTGAGTAGATGAGGATGTCGTCAATGTACACCATCACGAACCTCTGGAGGTAAGGTCGGAGCACCTCGTTCATGAACCCTTGGAAGACGGCCGGGGAGATGGAGAGGCCATACGGCATGACCCGGTACTCGTAGTGCCCAGACGGGGTGATGAAAGCGGTTTTCCACTCATCCCCCTTCCTGATACGCACCAGATTGTAGGCACTCCGGAGATCGAGCTTCGTGAACACCCGAGCCTCCCTTAGGTCCTCGAGGGCCGCTGGAACGAGCGGGAGGGGATAAGGGAGAAAAGCGATCTGGGAGTTCAACTGCCGGTAATCGATGCACGGACAGAGACCTCCGTCCTTCTTCCCCACGAAGAAAAAGCTAGACGCCGCCGGGGAGGTAGACGGCGCAATAAACCCCTGTCGAAGAGCCTGCTGGACGTACTCCTCCATTGCTCGATGTTCAGGGGCCGACAGGGGGTAGACGCGGCCCTTGGGCAGCTTCGCCCCAGGGAGCGGATCAATGCAACACTCCCACGGCCAGTGTAGGGGAAGACGAGTGGCCACTTTTGCACAGAACACGTCCTTGAACGCCTGATATTCCTCTGGAATCTCCACCTGCGTAGCGGTTGTCGCCTCCTCCACCCGGGTGGCGCCCACCGTGGCTCTGGAGATCCTGGATGGAAGCCGGGAGAGGCAGTGTTTTAGGCAGTGGGGACTCCACTCCAGGATATCACATGGGTCCCAGGAGCATTGTGGGGCATGTTGCTGTAGCCAGGGTCTCCCCAAGATCACACTGACCGTGGAGTCCTCGAGCACTATGAACCAGATCTCCTCCCGGGGGGAACAACCCGACTTGTAGCGTCACGACCGGTGCGCAGTACTTTACCCAGCCCCTGCCCAGTGGACGTCCCTGGATGGTCTGGACGGCTAAGTCCTGGGAGCCCCTCTCTCGGGGGAGCTGCAGGCGGTCGAGGCAGGCCTGAGAGATAAAGTTTCCTGCAGAGCCGGAGTCGACCAGCGCCCGAACCGAAATGGAGAGAGCAGGGGTTAGCAGAATCACAGTGAGTTTGGACAGAGGTGAAATATCCGAAGGAAACTTGACTGTACTCACCGGGGTTCGCGGAGGGTGTGTGGGGCACTTGGAGATAGAGTGACCCGGCTTTCCGCAGTACAGGCATTAACCTGTGACCAGGCGGCTGTTTCGCTCCCTTCAGGACAGTCTCTGGGAGCCTAACTGCATTGGCTCGGCGCCGGCGGCCGCCTGCGCTCCAGGTGGTGTCGTTAAAAGTAGGGGCGTAGGTTGAGGTGGTGTTGAACTGCAAGCTGCCAGGCGCTGCGAGAGGCCGATGGATTTCTGGATAAAACCCTCCAGCCCCACTTTGTCATCATAGACAGCCATAGCTTGCCGGATTTCTGGAGATAATCCTTGCCGATATACACCGAGAAGCGCCGACTCGTTCCAGCCACTAGATGCCGCCAGAGTGCGAAAACAGAGGCTGTAATCCGTGATAGTGTCGTCACCCTGATGCAAGCTGAGCAGCTGATCGGCCGTTGTGAGGACCCCAGAGGCGGCGCTAAACACTTCCAGGAAGTGCGCTGTGAACGGCGCGTAGGCGTTTACCACCGGACCAGCGGCGTCCCACAGCGATTGCGCCCACGCTAGCGCTTTCCCTGACAGGAGCGAGATGAAGAAAGCGACCTTTGACCGTTCGGTGGGGAATCGCTGCGGTTGCATCTCGATTTACAGATTCACCTGCATCAGGAAACCGCGGCATTCAGAAGGTTCGCCGGAGAACGTCGCTGGGAGTGCCATGGGGCTGCCGGTGGCAGCGGGGAGGCTTTGGCGAGCAGCTGCGGAAGGGAAGGCGGCTCGGAGCGCGGCGACGAGGTCCCGAACCGAGTCCGAAGGTGCGCTGGGTTGGGGATCCATCTTGAGGTAAGCCGCTCCTTATTTCTTCTTCGGTCCGTTATTCTGTGATGCAGGGAATGAGGCGGAAGCCGAAGTGGACGCAATACAAGTGTTTAATGATAATCTCGGGAGAAGAACACACATACAGCAAGCGGTGCAGTCCTGTAAATAGTATAGCAGTCTGTATATAGTAACTCCACGGTGCGCTGGCAGCGGCCGGAGAATGGCGGAGCAGACAGCGTGACGTGGGAAAACAATAACCGACGAAGTGGAAGTGGAGATGGGCTGCTTATATTTGTGTGTGGTTGATGGAGATCAGGTGCAGAGCGTTAGTAATCAGGCGAGCAGCTCCGTGCAGGCGGGGCTGGTGCGGGCGAGGACGCAGGGTGCTCCCTGACAGTTGAGAAGATGGAGGGAGGATTTTGAGCAGCTGATGAATGAGGAAAATAAGAGAGCGAAGGTTGGATAGTGTGAAGATGTGAAGCAGGAAGTGGATAGGATTAGTAAGGAGGAAGTGAGAGCAGCGAATAAGAGGATGAAAAGTGGAAAGTCGGTTGGACCAGATGACATACCAGTAGAAGCGTGGAGATGTTTAGGAGAGTTGGCAGTGGAGTGTTCAACAAGATTGTTTAACAGGATTTGAAAGGTGAGAAGATGCTTGAGGAATGGAGAAGAAATTTGCTGGTACTGATCTTTAAGAATAAGGGAGATGTGCAGACCTGCAGTAACTACGGGGAATAAAGTTGATCAGTCACACCATGAAGTTCTGGGAAAGAGTAGTGGAAGCCAGGCTGAGAAAAGAGGTGACCATCTGTGAGCAGCAGTATGGTTTCATGCTGAGGAAGAGCACCACAGATGCATTATTTGTTTTGAGGATGTTGATGGAGAAGTATAGAGAAGGACAGAAGGAGCTGCATTGTGTGTTTGTGGATTTAGAGAAAGCGTACGACAGGGTGGAGAGAGGAGTTGTGGTATTGTATGAGGAAGTCTGGTGTGTCAGAGAAGTATGTGAGGGTGGTGCAGGACATGTATGAGGACAGTGTGACAGAAGTGAAGTGTGCAGTAGGAACGACAGACTGGTTCAAGGTGGACTGTATCAAGGATCAGCTCTGAGCCCTTTCCTGTTTGCAGTGGTGATGGACAGGTTGAAGGACAATGTCAGACAGGAGTCTCTGTGGACTATGATGTTTGTGGATGATATTGTGATTTGTGGTGAGAGTAGGGAGCAGGTGGAGAAGAGCCTGGAGAGGTGGAGGTACACGCTGGAGAGAAGGGTAATGAAATTCAGTAGGAGTAAGGCAGAGTACATGTGTGGCCATTTGGAAATTAAAATATAAATGCCATCAAACTTAATTTATAATATGTCACACAGCATGGAAGTAGAGCCCTAAAGTCCTGAGTTACAGAAAAGCTCTTAGTGCTGCTGGATCAACAGTGTGAGGAATCGGTGGGTTTCTGTTTCTGTCCTTTTTTTTCTTTTCTTTTTCTTCTTCTTCTTCTTCCTCTTCTTCTTTCAGCTGCTCCCATTAGAGGGTGCCACAGGGGATCATCCATCTCCACACCCCCCTGTCCTCTACATCTGCTTCTTTCACACCAACTACCTGCATGTCTTCCCTCACCACATCCATAAACCTCCTCCTTGGCCTTTCTCTTTTCCTCCTTCCTGGTGGCTCCATCCTCAGCATTCTCCTACTGATATACCCCATGTCCCTCCTCTGCACATGTCCAAATTCCCTATTTTCTCCACCATATGTCGCCATTTTGTCCTCATTAGTTCCTATTGTTCCACCTAATCATGAGTCTAATGAGTCTAATCATCCCTGTGTGTCTTTAAGTTTCCCTCTGTGTCAGTTCTATCCTTCAATCATTGATGTTATGTTTTTAATGGTGTCTGTTTTCCCTGATGTTTTCCTGCAGCTCCAGCACTATTCTGAGTTGATGTGTGTAAATTCTTTTTTTAATTCTTTTTTTGTTTTTAAGTTTGGTTTTTGGCAAAAATTAACTCTGATTATAAGCACCACACTAACATTAAAATCATCAGTAGGTAGTTCTTTCTTACATTTTTCAATAATTATATACATTTCCAAATACAATAGTCATTTTTTCAATAATCTATAAAATCCTAAAAAAATGTAGTAGCACAGCAGTAATGCTCGTACCTACCTATAAAAAGCATTTAAAAAAAAATTCAAAAGTTCATTTATGCAACCCTGATTAATAAAAAAGTTGAGATGTTTAAATTATAAATAAAAACAGTAATCATTTAAAAATTTATAAGCACGTTCTTTATTCGGTCCCTGGTGGTCTAGTGGTTAGGATGCAGCTCTCTCACCATTAGGGAGGCACAAGCCAGTCAAGGGGACTATAGTAAAAATGAAACGTGTATATATTTTATAGTATTAATGTGCAGTTTGTATAAACCCAGCTATTAGGGTTGCACAAGCCAGTGCTCTCTT